>CM021101.1:515034380-515284105 GCA_007115665.2 Sequoiadendron giganteum
TATGAAGAAAAAATCATTGGAAACAAAAGAAAAGTTATGTTAACAAGAAGGAACTTTGTTGAAGAAGAGGAAAATTTGTGTTTACTTTCTAAAGTTGAAAATAAAAAAGTGATTGAGGTATACAAAGATGAACATTGGATAAAGGCTATGGAAGAAGAACTACTATAGATTGAGAATAATTAGACTTGGGAACTTGTCCCAAGTCTTGTAAACAAAAATATAATCGGATCTAAGTTGGTGTTAAAAAAAAAATTGAATGAGATTGGAGAAGTGGTAAGGAACAAAGCAAGGCTTGTGTGTAAGGGCTACTCACAAGTTGAAGGAATAGATTTTGAGGAGAAATTTTCCCTGGTGGCAAGAATGGAGGCTATCAAGGTATTTTTGGATTTTGCAACACATAATGACTTTTAAAGTTTATCAAATGGATGTGAAGTCTATTTTATTGATTGGAGAATTAGAAGAAGTATAAATGGAACAACTAGAAGGATTTTAGTTATCAGATAAATCAAATATTTTCTATAGATTGAAGAAGGGATTATATGGATTGAAGCAAGCTCCTAGATCTTGGTGTGCAAGGTTGGATAAGTATATGATACAATAAGGATTCAATAAAGGTACCACAAATAGTAATCTTTATTTTAAGGTTAAAAATGATAAAATATTGATTGCATTTGTGTATGTTGATGACATAATTTTTTGAGGTAATGAACAAATGTGTAAGAAGTTTTCTAAAGAGATGCAAAAAGAGTTTGTGATGTCTATGTTTTGAGAAATGAATTTCTTCCTTGGGCTACAATAAATCAAATAGACAAAGGTGTATTTATTTCACAATAAAAGTATGTCAAAGAAATGTTGAAGAAGTTTGGAATGGAAGAATCTAAATTGGTATGTACTCCTATGGTTACTAGTTGCAAACTAAGCAAGAATGATGAATCCCCTAAGGCTGATTAGAGAAAGTATGAATCAATGATTGGTGGATTGCTATATCTAACTACTAATAGACTAGATATCATGCATGTAATTTGTCTTTTGGATAGATTTCAAAATGAACTTAGAGAGTAACATTTTGTAATAGTGAAGAGTATATATAGATATTTAAATGGAACTCCAGACCATGGCTTATGGTATCCAAAGGATATTAAATTTACTTTGAGTTCTTACACAAATGCAGATTGGGCTAGTTGTGTTGATGATAGGAAAATTACAAGTGGTGGTGCTTTCTTTCTTAGATGTAGATTGGTATCATGGTTAAACAAGAAATAAGATTCAATATCTTTATCTAATACAGAGGTTGAGTACATTGAAACACCATCTTACTACACATAGGTGTTATGGATGAGGCAAACATTGAAGGATGTCAGAGTAGTGTATGATGAAATAATTTCTATCTTCTATGATAATACAAGTGCTATCAATATTTCAAAGAACTTGGTAATGCATTCAAAGATAAAATGTGTTTCAATCAAACATCACTTCTTGAGAGAGACAGTTGTGGAGAATGAAGTAAAGCCTGAATATGTGCCTAAAAAGGTTAGATTGTTGATATATTCACTAAAAATCTTCATAAGGATACTTTTGAGTATCTCTAGGAAAGGTTGGGGGTTATTTCCCCTCCTCTTTTGAACTATATAAATGCATCAGTCCAGTGGATCCCAAGATTCTTTCTTTATTCTAGACTAATGTTGGTGGCTACCTCTTAGGGGGAGTAGGTAGTAGCATTATTGGTTGTTGTAGTCAAAAGTGTGTGTGTTGTAATTTTGCAGTGGGTGCTAATTCGGTATAGTTTGGTGTGTGATCCTAAGGGGGAGTATACAAAGCAATAAAAGCAAGAAGTTATAGAGAAATAGAAGGAAGGTTGATTTATGTCAAAGGGAGAGAATAATACAAATATTTTGATCCTTTTCCATTGATGTCAAAGGGGCAGAGATAGGCATGTGAAAATAACAAGTTATTAGGGAGATAAATTCATGTACAGAGGGGGAGAGAATCATATGGAAAGATAAGGGAGAGAGAGTAATAAGCTAGTTTAGTAAGAGGGAGAATTAATGTGAAGATTTGTAGTATGTAGGTATCTAGAGTTTTGTGTTTCATGGTTTTTCACATCATGTGTTGCCATCAATGAAAAAAGGGGAGATTATTCCAAGTATGAGAAGTTGGTATTGTCATTAATGTTAATAATCCTGTGTTTGAATCATTGATGCCTATTTTTGGGTAAAATTGTTGTAAGAGTATGAAAAGTTGATGCTTTGATCAATTTCACTATGTTGTCATTAGAAAAGCTACTAGTGTCAACCTCTAGTTTTTCTTTGATAAGCTTCTATCTATGGATGTGTGGTTGAGTTACTATTTTTTAGTTGTCTTGGTGGTGATGAGGATGTGTCTCTGGTGCTTGGTTTCCAAGTTTTTTTGAGAAAATTTGATAAAAAGAGGTAACAGTATCTTGTAGTGATATTTTGGGTTATAGAGGTGTGTTCTTGTGTTTCTCTACATTTCTTCTAGATTGAAGATCTACCTATGCAATTCAAATATGTTGGTGAGAGGTGTTCAGAGGTGTTGTAATCAAGATTTGGTGTGTTGGACCATTGCACAAAAGATGTGTTCACTAGTATGTGAATTGTGCATTACAGAGGCATATAGGAGAAATGTATTTTCTTCACATTTCTTTGCAGCTATATTTCAGGTTTTGTAGCTATATCTTTGCTCAATCAATATGGTTTCAAGTTTGGTGCTTTGGAACTCAGTTTCTCAAGTCATAGTATATGGCAGATTTGTGTGAGTGTACTGTGCGTGTACATTATTTAGGTGGAAGTTTTTGTAAAGGAGTTTTTTTGTTTTTAGAGTGTTTGAGGAATATTCTAGATCATGTTCAAGCCTAGTGTGTGGTTCACAAGTTTTTCTTGGATTTGAGGAAGCGTGTATTAAAAATTTTAATGGTGTTTACATGGGTAATAGCCAACCCAGTGTTTACACTACTTTTGATGGATACTTATAATTTTTAGAAGCATGTTGTAGTGTGGTGTTGTTGATTTGGGTCCCAAATAAGGAATGATGTGGTCTTCTTTCACTTCTATCCACCATGGAAGTGTTTTGGCACCGACCTAATTTGAATTTTCATGATTGATGTGCATAGCTGACCTTGGAGAAGGGTTTCAATGTTGAAGATGGTATAAATAAGAGTTGATTTGTTGAGGGATGATAAGATAGATGCAAGAGATGTGAATAATGGAAATTTTAGAGTTGTAAAGTGTGAAATTGAGAAGTGCAGGGTGAGATTTCATGTGTTAGATTAATGGATGCAATGAGTAGAAGGTGTGTACAATTATTCAATCATGCTATGAAGGTGTTGGTCACATTGTGGTGGATTTTTTGTTACATTGAGATGCTTTTATCTATGTAATATTTCTTCTCTATATTCTTTTCTATTCTGGTAGTGAGCCTTTCTTCTTTGGGTGGTGAGCCCTTCGACAGTGAGCCCTATTGTATTCAGTGTTGATATTACTTCTATTGTGAGCTAATAATTACTATGGTTTTACCCTTCTTGGGTTTTCCATGTAAATATGGTGTTCTCTTATGTATGGTGTTGATTTTTTTTAGTTTTTTTTATTTACTTTTTATGTTAAATCATCATAATAGAATTAAGATTTTAATGAATGAATGTGGATCTGAATGTGTATGAGGGTTTTGAAGTTTTAAGGTACAAATAATTCACCCCCCCTCTCAGTTGTCTTGTTCCTTTGTGGTTGAGGGAAATGAGTCCCTATTCATGGAACTAGGAGAAAATTTTGATGATCAAGAAAAAGAAGAAGACTTGAGAAAGGAAAACTTAAAACAAAAGAAACATGCCCAAAAAGAGATTGAAAAACTATCTAAAAGTATTGATAATTTGAAATAGATGATAGTTAGCCTAAATAACCAAGTTGAAGAAGCCAAGAGAATATAAAATGTAGTTAAATCTAAGTTCTACAATCTAAATTTGATGAATTCTTAAAACTTGAAGCAAAAATAGTGGGTTTGAGAGAAGATCTTGTAAAAGAAAGAAGTGATGTAGAAATGAAAATCAAATTTGATAAAAGTACCAATATGCTTGATGAAATGTTAAGAAAACAAAAGGTACATAAATATATGTTTGGTTTAGGATTTGATAAAGGTCAAAGCTCATATTCAAATGATTCTCTATACAAGAAGCTAGAAGTAAAATTAGATACAAGTATGACCAATATAGATGGTTTCATAAGGGTAAAAGAGCTAAAGAAGAAGAATCCAAAAAGAACTTTTTATCCTAGAAAAAGAAATTCTATGACTAGGTATTCCTCCTTTTATGGTTATTGTTATATATGTAATCAATTTGGTCATAAGGCTAGTGAATATAAAATTATACCAAAAATGAGAACAAACTATGCAAGTGTAAATTCATTTGCTCTTTTATTAGTGTAGACACATAAAATTGACCTAGGCTCGCGAACTCAATTTTCTTATTAATTCCTCTAAACATAATTTGATTATGTCCCTCTGACCAAATTCAACTATTAATTAAATAATGACCAATTATTTAATTATTCTTCTTGACTATTTAAATAAATCACATTTATTTAAATATGCCACTAATGTCTAATGTCCTCTTTAAATTAAGTAAATTATTAAATTAATTTAATTAACCCATTATTCCCTCTTGATTATTTAAATAAATTAATTTTATTTTAATATGTCCCTAATGTTAAAGTCTTCTCATAATTAAATAAATCCTCGACAATTTATTTAATTTATAACCCACTTCTCCCACAATTAAATAATTTAAAATGTATTATTTAACTGTCTCATCTAATTCATTTCCAAATTTAAATAAAAATCATTTATTTAAATTTCCCTCTTTTCAAGTAAAAATTTAATTATTATTTACCGTCACATGACTCCACCATTTTGAATTAAATTAAATATTAAATTTAAACTAGCATTTCCCTCCACAAATTAAGTAGTTTCTAAAATGACTTGATTTTCTAACTCTTTTTTTTGTGCTAAATCTTATCTCCCTATCACACATATTCTCATTCCTTGATTTAATTTCCTAAATTAAATCTTGTCCACTCATTTTGAATTTTACCCTAAAGTTGCCCTAACCCTAATTGTGGGTTGCTATTTTGAGTCTTGACCATTGATTCTAGGGCACTTGTTAATCTTCAATCTCGTCCATTCATCCAAAATTGCATTTTCTATAAAATGGCAATTTTGTTCTCATTTTGGCATCTTTAAAATCTTGAATCTTGTGTTTTCCTTGTCTTTGTAATTTAGCTAATTAGTTTGCATGTATGATTTAATTTCTCTTTCATAATCATTTGAGAATCCTTCAACACTTGCTTAGGACTAGTCATAATCATTAGATTGCTCATCGCACATTTGAGGGCAACCTCATATTTCAAAAAGTTTAGAAGGTGTAATGGAGGTCATCCATGGATAATGAAGACACTTTGGGTGATATTATTCCATTAGTTTTCGTTTATTCCTTTGCACTCTATTATTTACTTTGGGATTTTATGTTGCATGTAAGTTGCTAAAAACCTAGGAAAAATACCCTCTATTATAATTAGATACAAATATAATATGCTATAACAATAATAATCTTGGTCATATAGCTAAAAAATTTAGAAAACACTTTTTAAAACCAAGAGTACAAAGAAAAAGGAAAGAAAAACTCCCTAAGGTGAAGAAGGATTCACAAGTCTAACAAAAACAAATATAAGACAAAAAAGAGACTTAAAAAGGTATGGAAAGAGAAAGATCCAGAGACTACAAAATTAATGATTGCTCAAACTATATTTCATGCAAAAATTAAGAATTTGTGGGTAATAGGTAGTGGTTGTTCTAAACACATGAATGGTGATACGAGCAAGTTCAACAATCTGAGTAGTTGCAAAGAAGGTTTTATTAGTTTGGGAGACAATACTGTAGTAAGAATCCATGGCAAAGGAGTTCTTAGTATAGATGGAATTTTGTGTACACATGTGATGTCCTTTATGTGGAAGGATTAAAGCATCATCTTATAAGTGTTAGTCAAATGTATGACAATGGATAAAAAATTTCATTCAATGTAGAAGGTTGCAAGATAAGGAAAGATAAATCAGGTAGAATAGTTGTAGAAGGTAAAAAGATTGGAAGCAACATTTATAACCTCAAAGAAGTGGATAATAGAAGACGTCTTATTAGATAGATTGATGAGAGTTGGTTATGGAATATAATAATGGTCATATCAACTTTGATAATCTCGTAAAGGTAAGCTCAAAGAAACTTGTTAGACATATGCCTAAGATAGCTAAACTTGTAAACACTACATGCAAAGAATGTCATCAAGGAAAGCAGACAAAGGTTAGATTTCAAACAAAATAATATGCAAATTTAAAACCTTTGGAGTTAGTGCATACTAATCTTTGTGGTCCTACAAAGATGAGAGGATTGAAAGGAGAAATATACTCCATGTTACTAATAGATGATTATTCAAGAATGAAATGGGTAACCTTTTTGAAGAACAAGTCTTAGGCATTTGAGAGATTTAAAATCTTTAGGTCCATCATTGAGAAGGAAATTATACTAAGAATCAAATTCTTAAGATCTAATAAAGATGGAGAATTCACCTCAAATTAATTCATAGAATATTGTGAAAGACATGGGACCAAAAGGAAATATTCTATAGTAAGGACTCCACAATAGAATAGAGTTGTAGAGAGAAAGAATAGGATAGTTAGAGAAATTCTAAAAAAATGCTAAATGAGGACAAGTTACCTAATGTATACTGGAGAGAAGTATTACATACCATAGTATATAGTTTGAATAGAGTTTAACTAAGGGTAAGCAATGAGAAAAATACTTATGAACTATGGTATGGTAGACCTGCATCTATTAAATACTTCAGAGTATTTGGAAGTAAATGGTACATCAGAAGAAATGAAGATAATTTAGGAAGCTTTGACTCAAGATGTGGTGAAGGAATATTTCATGGATATTCCACTCAAAGAAAAGCCTACAAATGTTACAATAAGAGGCTACAAAGAATTGTAGAGAGTATTGTTGACCCCACAGCTACTGTTGCACCAAAAGATTGACCTGTTAATGCTCGATACAACGGCCAGAGTTAATGGATCGATGGGAGGTGGTTAGTCCATGTCATGAATCCCAAGAGGAGCGCTGACCATCTGCCAACAAAATCCCCCTGAACGTTACCCAAGGGGATTCAAACTTGAAAGCTTTGGCTTTGATACCAATTTTTGGCCCCACAGATGTTGTTGCACAAAAAGATCAACTTGTTAATGCCTGATACAACTACCAGAGTTAACAAATCCATGAGAGGCAGTTAGCCCATGTTGCAAATCCCAAGGGGAGCACTGACCATCTACCAACAAGTATAAATATCAAGGTTGATGAAGACATGAAGCATGTTAAATATAATATAGATATTTGTGAAGTAGGATCAGGGTTTGAAGAAGAAATAACTGATGAAGAATCAAAAGATGAAAATGAAAAGGAACGTGCAAGATATGTCCAAAAAGATCATACAATAGAATAGATTATTGGAAATAAAGTTGAAGGAGTTCAAACAAGGAGAATATTTACAAAGAACAAAGAGAAAGTTATTTTTTCTCTAATGTTAGAAATTAAGCCTAAAAGTTTTGATGAAGATAGCAAAGATGAAGATTGGCTAAAAGCCATTGAAGAAGAACTGAGCTAAATTGAAAAGAATAAAACTTTCAAATTAATTTCAAGACCTTTGAACAAGAATATAATAGGAAAAAAGTGGGTCTTTAGAAACAAGTTCAATGAGGATGGAGTTGTTATAATGAATAAAGCTAGATTGTTATGTGAAGGATATGCACAAATGGAAGGTATAGATTTTGAAGAAATATTTTCTCTAGTTGCTAGATTGGAAGCTATAAGAATGTTCTTAGCATTCTATGTTCATAAAGGGTTCAAAGTAGATATCAAATGGATGCTAAATATACTTTCTTGAATGGAAATATAGAAGATGAATTTTATATAGAACAACCTGAAGGTTTTCAACTATCAAAAGAAGAATATTATGTTTATAGACTAAAGAAATCCTTGTATGGTGTAAAAAAAGCACCTAGAGCCTGGTACTCAAGATTAGACTAGTATTTGTAATTATAATGATTCAATAAAGGATGTGCAAATAATAATCTATAACTCAAATCAAAAGATGAGAATATGTTAATTATTGTTGTATATGTAGATGCTATCATTTTTGGTGGCAACAAAAATAGAATATGCAAAGAGTTCATTACTCAAATTCAAAATAAATTTGAGATGTCCATGCTTGGATAACTTTCATTTCTTCTTGGTCTAAAAATAGAACAAATCGATAAGGAGATGCTCAAACAATTTGAAATTCAAAACATCAAACCAGTAAGTACCCCCATGATAACTGGATGTAAGTTGAGAAAAAAAAATGAATCTCTTGATGCAAATGAAACTATGTATAGATCAATGATAGGAAGCTTGTTGTATCTAACAACATCAAGACCTAATATCATGCAAGTAGTGTGCTTGGCTACGAGATTTCAAGCCATACCTAAAGAATCACATGTCAATTTAGTAAAGATAATCCTTAGATATATCAAGAGTATAATTGAATATGGCCTATGGTATCCTAAAAGTGAAAATTTTACTTTAACAACATATACAAATTTTGATTGGGTTGGAGGTGTGGAAGATAGAAAAATCACTAGTGGTGATACATTTTTCCTTGGAAAAAATCTTGTATCATGGCCAAGCAAAAAGAAAGAGTCAGTTACTCTTTCTATAGTTGAACAAAAGTATGTTGCATGAGCAACATGTTGCAATCAAGTGTTGTGGATGAAATAGACACTCAAAGACATTAAGGTAGAGTATAAATCACTTTTCTCTATTATTTATGACAATTAAAGTGCTATTAATATATCAAAGAATCCAGTAATACACTCTAGAACTAAGCATATTTAAATCAAATATCACTTTTTAAGAGAAAAAGGTTTCCAACCAAGAGGTCACAATGGAATATATGCCAACTTAGGATCAAGTTGCAAACATATTCACCAAACCTCTTCCTAAAGAGAAATGTGAGCATTTGGGAAAAAAATGGGAGTAGTTTCTCCCACATTACATCACTAGATACTAGTGATAGAGCATTAGTATAGGGGGAGAATTATAGAGGCTTTACTAATTCTTGGAAGAAGAGAGAAAATCAAATCAAGAAGAAATGGTTTTACAAATTTCTTACGACTTGATGGTTGTGGATCTATGGACACATTCCTTTTCATGATCTAAAGAAAAGAAGGAGAAAAGTAGTGTTCCATTTCCATTGATGCCAAAGGGGGAGAAGTTTTTCAAAAGCTCTATGAAAACACTCACACATACCTATAGGGAAGGATTAGAAAAAAGGGAAGAAAGACTATTAGAAGCTTTTACTCCATTTCCTAAGTAAAAATGATCAGAGCATTTTAGTATGTGATCAATGACAAAGGGGGGATTTTTCGTAAAAGGACATGTTAGGACATGAGAATACACATATTTTTATATGATTTCCATTGATGTCAAACATGCATCATAAGGGTTGATGTAAAAAGGATATTTTAGGCCAGTCATAGTGATCAATGATATCCAAGGATGTCATAATGATAAAGGATTTAGTCACTAGAATAATGGTGAAGAATGATGCAGAGAAGAGAATGTTTTGCAAAGTTGCAATGTTGTCATATTGCTACAAATACCATTTCCAAAGGTTTGTGGAGAAAACATGAAGCATATCCATTGTGGGTTTTTCAAGAAGATTCTAGAAGCATGATTCACATGTTTAGAAGATAAATGGTAAGTTCAAAAATAATTTATTTTTATTCTTTGACATATCTAAGGTTTTGCACATAAACTCTAAAGGTTCTCAATAATAAGTGCTTCATAGTTCTATATTTTTTCATTTGATCGCTTATAGTCAGTCACTGAATTCTTAAGTTACGACTTAAGACCATGAATTCATTTATTAATTGGCCCCTCGACCTATGGATTACTGGCTAAGTAGAGCTTAAATATTTCTAAAGTATAAAGTCTAAATATTTTTCTCTCACTATTTTTTAGGGCTCATGGTGGACCCGACCCTTTTGGTCATGGAAGAGTGGAACTTAGCCATGTGCCCAGTGGGATGAAGATCTTAATGGCTATTGAACATCACACTATTAATGTTCTCTAACAAGGTAGTAACCATGATACATGAAATAATGGCAAGTGTCAAATAATGATTATGTTACACAGTTGATTCACATTATAGTTGTGAATCACCCAAGCAGCTCAAATTTGTGCTAAGTGATATAACTTCATGTATGGTGACATATGGCATATTTTTGCTAATCCACAAAAGGAATGTTGGGTCCTTGCCTTAGCTTTGCGAAGATGCGAAATGATGACATATATACACAATAATAGGTGATAATTGTTTATTTAATCTCTTGAGTCATATGCATCACATAAATAAGACCACAAGTACGAAGTAAAAGTTCACTAAGCCATTAAGTTGTGACAGAGAACAACAACATATATTTAAAGGGGAGCTGATCAAATGAATATGTTTTAAAGTTGAAGACTTTCAATAAAGATCATTGGATAATGGCATGAAGATAAAAATCAACGATTGACATTTAAAGTTGTGAAGATCACAATGATCAAGGGATGGTATGAATAGACAGGTGGTGGAGATCAACACACACTATGAAATTGGATCTACCATGAAAACTCAAAATAGAATTGTGATTAGATAAGTAACATCATCGACACTCAAGCAGTGAAAAGATCACCTACAGTTCAATTAAGTAGTATGATAATATATTATAGATGGCCACCTTATATATTAAATCTAGGGTTTAATACAAAGAACTCAAGAGGTGGAAAATACCATATAAAGGAAGTTTTATTATTCAAATATATGTTGTTGAGTTAATGTTAATATGTGTGAAAAAAGGAGAGGGTGCATAGCTCAATAAGAAATGTGTATGAAACCTTAGATGAAGGATAGAAATGTTTAACAAAGTTGAAGTAGTGATGAAAACACTAGATCAAATGCATATATATATCTAAGACACACATTTTTAGAAGAAGTAAAGAGATTAAAATGATAATAAGAGATTAGATAGAAGAATTGTTCCTATAGTAGTAGAGAATACAAGATATTCTAAAGAATAGAACAAAGTAGAGAAGAAGTAAATGTGTAGTTGTAGATTAGACTTGCAATGGAGAATTGGATTCATTTTGAATCATTTTTTATTAGGAGTTATAGCTCCTTATATTTGATTGGTTGGTGCCATTAGAATGATCATTTGGTGCTTAGTTAGTGGATTGGTATCTCCTTAGGGTTGGTGTCCTTAAAATTTGTAACTAGTGAGGTTTTTATTGTGAGGATGAACCAGGATAGTAGATCCTAGAAGCTATTCTCACCATGGTTCTTCCCATATTGGGTTTTCCATGTACATCTGGTGTTATGTGTACTTATGTGTTCTTGAACTCTACATTTTCTTCTAATTTGGTTCAAAATAATTAAAAAACTAGTTTTTATAAACTCTTTTGATTCAACTCCCTCTTAGTAGATAGTTGTGTTCCAATATTGATAACACTTGTATTAACACACAAGATAGAAATAGGTTCATTATATGATATTCTGATATCCTTCCATTTTTTCTTCATCCACAACACCTATGTGTAGCAATATGATGAAACAACATAGTCTTCCTCTATAGTAGATAAAGATACTAAATCCTATTTTTTTCTTAGCCAAGAAACCAATTTGCTTTCAAGAAAGAAAAAAACTCCATTTGTACTTCTTTTTTCATCCACACAACTTGTCCAATCTGCATCAATATAGGCACTTAAAGAGAAATAATTATCCTATGGATACCATAGACCATAGTCTGGAGTGCCCTGGAAATATATGAATATTGTCTTTATTATTGCCACATGTGATTCTCTATATCTTCTTGAAATCTAGCCACAAGACAAATTGCATGCACATGATATCTGGTCTAGTACTAGTTATATATAGCAATCCACCTATCATTGATTTTTACTTTATTTGATCAATCTCAGGAGATTCATCATTCTTCCTCAACTTGCAACTAGTAACAATAGGAGCACATATTGGTTTTGAGTCTTCCATTCCAAACTTATTCAACATTTCCTTGACATAGTTTGACTGTGAAATAAATATTCCCTTTTTTGTCTAGCTAATTTGTAGCCCAAAGAATAAAATCATCTCCCTAATCATTGAAATCTCAAATTCATTTTACATCTCTTTTCCAAACTTCTTGCAAATTGCTTCATTTCCTCCAAAAAATATATCATTGACATACACAACCGTAATCAAGATTTGATCATTCTCAATTTTAATGTAAAGATTGCTATCTGTAGCACCTTTATTAAAGCTCTGGTGCAACAAGTACCTATCGAATCTTGCATACCAAGCTCTAGGAGATTTCTTGAGTCCTTATAATTCCTTCTTCAATCTGCAAACCATATTAGGATTTTTTGATAACTGAAAATCTTCTAGTTGTTTAATGTATACCTCTTCTTCCAACTCATGATTCAAGAATGTAGACTTTACATCCATATGATAAACCTTGAAGTCCTTATGTGTTGCAAAGGTGAAAAAAATCCTAATTTCCTCCATTCTTTCCATCAGAGTAATTTCTCCTAAAAATATATTCCTTCCAATTGTGAGAATCCCTTACACATACGTCTAGCCTTATTTTTGATAAATTCTTCATTCTCATTTAGTTTTTTCTAGAATACCCATTTAGTTTCTATTACATTCTTGTTTTCCAGTCTTGGGGTTAATTCCCAAGTCCGATTCTTCTCAATTTTCATCAATTCTTCTTCCATATCTTTGGTCCAATTCTCATCTTTACATGCCTTAATCACTATCTTAGGTTCTACTTTGGAAAGTGGACACAAATTTACTTGTTCTTCTATTATTGCAACTTTTCTTCTTGTTAACATTCCTATGCTCTTATCAGCAATGACCTGATCTTCAAAATGATTCTTCTACACATACTTAGGATTCTTAAGAATATTTTTTGAATCTTATTCCTCTTCAACTTGCATATCCTTTTCCTTTTCCTTTTCTTTTTCTTCTCTACAAGAGGACTCATCAGATTCATATCTTTCTATCAGTACTAAGATTTTATGTGGTTATTCATCTACCTTGACACTTACACTTTCAAATATCTTCTTTAGCCTCTTGTTGTAGCATAGGTAAGCCTTTCTTCTTGTAGAATATACAAGAAATATGCCATTTGATCTTGCATCAAACTTTCCCAATTTTTCTTCATCTCTCCTGATATAATATTTTCTTCTAAACACTAAAATATTTGACAGTAGGAGTTCTTCCATACCATAGCTCATAGGGAGTCTTTGAATTGTTTACTCTTGGTTTTACTCTATTGACTATGTATACTACAATGTGAATAGGTTCTCTCCAATAGACATATGGTAAATTTACTTCCTTCATCATTGTACTTGCTACTTCCTAAACTATCCTATTCTTTCTTTCCACAATTCAATTCTATTGAGGAGTTCTAGGAGCTAACCAATACCTCTTTATTCCACGCTCTTCACAAAAAAATGTTAAACTCACTGGAGGTGAACTCTCCACCTTTGTTAGACCTTAAGCACTTGATTTTAATATCCATTTTATTCTCAACCATAGCTTTAAATTCTTTAGACTTGCCTAGAGATTCTGATTTTTCTTTAATAAAATTTACCCAAGTCATTCTAGAGTAATCATCAATTAACAAAATGAAATACCTATCACCTTGAAAGCTTCCTATTCTTGTAGGTCTACATAGGTCTGTATGCACTAACTCCAAAAGTCTTGCAATAGAATATTCCTTGATTTTGAACCTCTTTCTTTTTATTCCCAACCTAACATTTCTTGCAAACTGCATTGATAGGCTTTGTAATTCTTGGAAAATCTCTCATAGCTTGAGTAGAGTTGATCCTCACTAGACTATAAAAATTGATGTGACACATTCTTCTATGCCATATCCAAATTTCATTGTTTTGAGTCATAAAATACTTACCATTAGAATCTTTAAGTTGATAAAAATTCCCATCTATCCTTGTTCTTGCAATAACCAGAGTTTCAAAGCTTCCTTTTATGATTTCACAACCATCATCCTGAAACAAAATATTATATCCTTTGCTACACATTTTTCCTACACTCATAAGATAATGCAAGAGACCCTTGACATAAAGAACATCATCTGTATTATGCTTGGCATAAAAACTAATTAAACCTTTTCCACATATTGAGTAGATGTATCATCACTAATCTTAAAAAAACCACCTTCAAACTTCTCCAGTTTAAAAAACTTACTCTTATCTCCTATCATATGATATGGGCATACATTATCAATTATCCAGTGATTTTTCTCCTCTATAGCATAAAAATTTGTCACCATAGTCCCTTAGATGTCGTGACCTATTTTTGAGATAATTTTTCTTCATATATCTTTTAAAATTAGTTCCAAAATCTAGAGCCATGAACAAGAATTCATCATTAGATATGTTAGAATATTACTTAACATAATAACTTCTCTTGATAGATTTACTTTTATTATCCTTATATTTGTCATTTGAAACTTTGGCTGGATATCTTGAAGCATAATGACCTATCTTTCCATAGTTAAAACATTTGAAAGTTAACTTACCTTTGTATTTTCCAATTCCCTTTTTCAATCTTCTAACAAAATTTGCTTCTATTTTATCAAGATCATCCAGATCTAATTCATCATTCTTATCTATCTTTCTAGCTCTAAAAGTAGTCTCTTTTCTTGAATCATTTTGAGCAATCTCTCTCAATTCAAAAGTAGTTAAAGCAACACAAAACTAATATCTATAATAATGATCTAAATCTTGAGCTTCCTCAATAGTATAAACTTTATAACTATAAGATTTAGGAAGAGTTCTTAATACCTTCTTTAGTACCTCATTTTCTTCCAATTTTCCACCAAGTCCATTGATGGAATTGACAAATTAATCCACTCTATGCATGTAGCTTGCGATATCCTCATCCTTTGTTCCTTAGGGTTTCAAACTTAGTCTTCAAATTCTACATATTTTCTTGCTTGATCTTATCATCTCCTTCATAGTTACTTTCCAGCTTCTTCCAAATTTCTTTACTAGATTTTTAGCTCATAACCTTCACAAGTTCTAAATTAGGAAGACCACTCAAAAGAGAATTCCTTTCTTTGCCATTGTCCTCATATTATTTGATCTCATCATCAATTTTTAGACCATTAGTAGGCATGATATATCCATCTTCAATTGAATTTCAAACTATAAACCCTAGGGAAACAAGGAAACCTTCCATCCTAGTTTTCCAAAATGCATAATTCATCCCATCAAATAAGGGATCCTCCTTGTGTGCCATCTGGATCTACCTTAAGTTTTTAAGCTTCTTCCAAGGAACCTTGATCTTATACTAATTTTTAGATGCATAAGACAACTGAAAGGGGAGGTGAATCAGTTGTACATCAAGATATTCAAATCCTCAATATCTTTTTTAACCCTCATCAACCATTAAACCCTTATCACACATTAACAAAATGTAAATATATTTAATATTAATTCAAACACATACAAACACATAAGAACACCAAATTTACATGGAAAACCTAGGAAAGGAAAAAACACAATGAGGATTATCTCACTATATAAATTAATTGTAACATTGAATACAATACACTCACTATCAAAGGGCTCACTTCCAATGGCTCACCGCCAAATTAGAAAGAAAAAAGAAATGAGCTACTACAAAGAGAAAATAATCTCAGAGAAAAAAGAAGATCCACCATAATAACTCTTCACCATATGTAACCTTCAGCTCATTGCCTTTAGTAACTTTAGGTACACTAAAAATGTAGACACCTTATGATCACTACTTTAGGTAGCCTTAGTCGTCAAATCTTACACTCAAATCAAAATTATTGATCACATTTTGTACCACAACACACTACACACCATTCTCCAACACTCTACCTTGTATTTATACCATCCACAACCTTGAAAAAATTCTCCAAGGTCAGGTATGCACCTCAAACGTGTAATTACAAAATATGTCAACACCAAACACTTCCACAATGGAAAGAAGTGAAGGAAAAACACACCAAGGGTTAACTAGGACCTAAATATATATCACCACACTACTCAACACATCCAAAATATACAAGGTTCTTCCAGAAATAGCATTAGCACACCAAGTCATCCAAACCTAAACTAACACTACAAGAAACCATATACATGATTCTTTAGGCCAAATAGACACATAGAAACACTCCACAAATGAATACAACATCTCTAAATATTGAAAAATCATCAAAATATTCTACAAATCTACCATAACTAACTCAAATTGAGAACACCATAATTCTATACAATTAAACACACTAGCACAAACATCCAACTCACTAACCAGCTTCACAAAAAATATCAACACTTGAAACCTCAAGGGAAATTAGATATAGAAATTATAAGCACATACCCAAATCTACAAGATAAGAAACCTCAATGCAAAGAAATACAAAGCAATATAATTTCCCCCAAATAACCTTCTTTATAGGCACACACACATTGGTGAACACAACTTTCTTTGTCGTATGATCCAAAAATTTCAAATCTATATATAACACCTTTGTATGCCTTTGATCACCATGTCCAAAATACACAAGAATATCTTCAACCATGAATAAATTTAGAGCACAACACTGAACACCACTCTATGATACTATAATCTCTTTTATTCAAATTTTATCAAAAGCACTTGGAAACCAAGTGAACCAACTACAACTGCAACACTACCAATACCTTTTCAAAAAACTACAAGATTTGCAATATTTCTTATTAACTTCAACACATCCATACTACCAACAATATCCTCAACACAAGTAGGCTTCAGTAATCTCCATAGTTATACTCAAATTTGATAGCAATGAAAATAACAACATTGTGTTGATAACACTAACAACTTCAAGATTCCAATAACTCCAATGCTAGGTTTGACATCAATGACAACACCAACAAGCTTCCAACAATCACAAGAGGAGCTTTAATAATAATGTTAGTTGTATTTTCTTGTTTTACTTCTTATATTAGTTCCATGTCTTATTTTGGTGAAAGTTGTAATTCTTCTTAAGTTGCTTGCATAGGTGTTTGATTATCATGTGTTGTTTTATTCTTTTCTTCCCATTGATGAGCAATAAAATGACACCTATTCCTATGCTCTTTATCATTTTAGTTTCTTCCTACATTATTTTTAATTTATGATGGGGTATGAGTGGGTTTATCAACCATTGGTCTCTTTTATTCCCTTAAGGGAGGAATTGAAGGAAGCACCGAGGCTGGGAAACCACTATCTCTTCAGGTTTATACACTTGTTTTACTTTTTGAGGCACAAAAGGAATCATTTGATTGTCTCTTAGTCTTTTAAATGATATGGGTGGGGGAACTACGATATATTTACCTTGGTTAATTGGAAGGGTCATTTATTCAAGCATAGGTTATGTTGAATGAACAAGAAAATTGATAGGGGGGTGAATCTGTTGTATGAAATTAAAACATTAAAACCCTCAATAGTAATCAAATCCACATACATTCATTAAACCCTTTTGTTATAATGTTTAAAAATGAAAAGTAAATAAAATAAATTGAAACAACCAACACCATGCATAAGAGAACACCATATTTATGTGGAAAACCCTAGAAGGGAAAAACCATGGTGAGGATTATCTCACAATCTAAGTAATTGTAAAACTGGTACAAATAAGCTCACTACCAGAATAGGAAACACTATCTAGAAAGGCTCACAACCCAAGCTCACTATCAAAATAGAAAGAAGAAAGAAGATAGAATGTTACACATAGAACATGATCTCAATGCAATAAAGATTCCACCACAACAACTTCAACATTACTTGCAGTCTTCAGGAGATCAAGATACCTCAGTTCATTGCATTCAACAATCTTGTATTATAGCTCATACTACATTTCACACTTCTACACTTAATTTCTCATTACAAGATTCAAATATATTCCACACACCATCTCACATCAGTTCATATTAAATTTATACCATTTGCAAATTGAAAAAAATATTTCAAGTCAACTACACTCACCTTGCTTTAAAAAAATTTAAAATAGGCCGACACTAAGTATTCCCACGATGGATAGGAACGAAAGTGAAACTATACAAAACTTTTTGGGACCCAAATCAATTTCTCACATGCCACACTATGCATTCATTAATGCTCAAACATCTTTGAATGTAGTGTAAACACCAAGTCAATCATTACATGTGCAAACAACTTTAAATTTTGAATTACATGCTTCCTCAAATACAAAGATGACTTGTGAACCACACACCACCCTTCATCACTATCTATAATATTAATCTACTATCCTTATGATGTAGGGGCATCATGTGATGCACCCTTGATGTAATTTGTTATCATATAGTAAAAATTTGGATTTTGGTTTGTTTTGGGTCAATAAGGTCATTTAAGACCATTTGAGGTCATTTAGGTCCATTTTGGGATGTTTGGGTGTCATGTTGTCAAAATTTGTAGAAGTTGCAAAATATTGTCATTCTTATAAAAAAAAACTTGTAAAATTTGTCATTAGTGGTAACCAAGGAGTTAGTGGTCAATTGGGAAGTTTCCAATGGTTTTAATATTATAAATATGTAATTTAATCTCGATCACAAAGGTTGGAGAGGAGTTTGAATGAGAAACACTTCATTTTGCATATTCATTATTGCATTTTTCTATGAAAACCATCTATAATTGGAATTGTATGAATCAATATAGATTCATATAGTCCTAAAACCAATTGGAGAAGTTGGAGAAGGGTCCTAGCTTTCAAATTATTTTTATTTGGTAGAATTTCATTCAATTTTGTGGAATATATTACAATTTTGGTGTGTGCGGGTCTAAACCCTACCTAGGGTTTCTAGGGAGCATAATTTAATCATGGGTAGATTTTTCACCATCTAAAAATCATGAAATCTGGTGGAAATATCTATCCCATGTCTGTTTACCTTCCTACAAGTGGAGATTTCCCAACGTGTACGTGTGAAGGAATTGTGGAAGACTGTATATGCATAATGTAGGGAGATAGTCCTAAAACCCTAGGTTCAATGTTGTTTTGAAAAATCTATGCATTGTTTGTGATTGGTAGGATGGACAACAATTGGGGCATGTTGTAAAGAGTATTCAAAAGATAGGGATTCATATGACAAGTTTTCTTTCCTTTATTTTAAGTCATTGCCTAGAATGCACCTAGTGGCAACAAGTCCTAATTTGCATGAATCATTGTGTTAATCACTTGGCTGGGGTTATGAATGGCCAGGAACCCTTAGAATGTGTTTATTTATAGGCTTGCAAAAACCAATACTTCTATATTCCATGTTTTCTTCAATTATTGAAAGCCATTAGGGTGTTGTTCCCATGTTTCAATGTGGATTAGAAAGCCTTTAGGCATTATTTGAGATGATTCATTATGTGAAGGGTGTAAAAAGAGTCAAGTTGTGTTAGGTTAAGTCTTTCCTCTCCATCATATTGGTATCAGAGCCAATAAATACAAAAAAAGTTAATTCAATGAATTGAAGATAAGAAAAGATTCCTCCAAGGGGGAATGTTGTTGAAAGAGCAATAGAAAGAGCTAAAGAAATGGGAGACAAAATTTCCCAAGAGATGAGAGAAATGAGAGTAAGTCTTGATGCAAGGCTTACAAAAGTTGAGACAAATCAGAGAAGAGGTGTGATCATAGGAGATTTGAGTGATCAGGAAGAAGAGATGGATGAAAACAATCCATCACAAGAAGAACCCCAAGAAGAAAGAGATGTTGAAGAGTTAAGAATGGAGAGATTGTTGAAGGCAGTCAGAGGTGAAGGTTACAAATTGAAGATGGAAATCTTGGTGTATTCAGGTAGCCTAAAAAGTGAGGAAATTCTTGATTGAATAGGAGAACTAGACACATATTTTGAATTTGAAGATGTGCCCGAGGAACAATAGGTGAAGTTGGCTAGACAAAAATTGAAAGGCCATGCATCCCTTTGGTGGGACTATGTGAAAGAAGAGATAAGGAATAAAGGAAAGGAAAATATCACCTCTTGGGACAATATGGTTGCAAAATTGAAAGGTAAATTTATACCTAGTGATCTTATTCCACTCAATTGTATAGGAAAATACAAAATTTGAAATAAAAGACATGGATGTAAAGGAACACATAGAAGAATTCTATAAACTGGGTATTAGATTAGGCCATATGGAAGAGGATGTTGATAAGATTGCATGGTATTTGAATGGACTAAAATATAGCCTACATGATGAACTAATTCTTCCAAGCCCTAGAATAGTAGAATATTGCTACCAAATAGCCATGAAGGATGAAGAAAAGTCAAAAAGAAGATAAGAGAAATAGAGAAGAGGTAGGGGAAGGAATTTTAGAGGAAGAGGATCATTTTCTAGGAGAGGAAAATCCCAAAGGTCTCAAGGAGAGACAAGAAATTCTCAAGAACAAACCTTAGATTTAAGGGCCAGTTTTAGGGGAAGAAGATCAAATTTTAGGGGTAGGTTTGAGCATAGAGGAGGATCAAGTGGCTTCACTGGAAAACTCTATAAATGTAATAAATTTGTAGGCCATCAAGCATGGGAATTACCTAAAAAATAGTGATATACTTATTTTAGGAGTGGAAGGAGGAATCAAGTAGCATAAGGTGGAGATCCTGAAAGTGCAAATTCTTCACCACAATCTACAAAATGAAATGTTGGAGAGTCCTGGTTGATGGGGAGAACATTGATCAAAGTGCCCATGAAGAAGGAACCACCCCAAACAAAATCACCTTTTCAGGACCACTTGCAAATGCTAAGGTAAATGTTGTCAAGTTTTCATTGATTTTGGTAGTACTCATAACTTGGTTCTATGGAAATGATAGAAAATTTATGTTGGAAGGTTGTCAATATTATCATTGATGTCACCATGTTGGTTCGATACTTGGTACTGATGTGAAGATCATGCTCATCTCATTTGGTATTTGATCTAGTATCTCTGGTATGTTGTTCTGGATATCTCCTCTAGTAATCTGTATGATTTGAGGTTTTGAAAAAGGTTTACAATGGTTGGAAGCATGTATACATGATCAGGTTTGGAATCAATTCTTGAAATTTCCTTTTGGTATTAAGTTAATCTTGGCCGATGTGATATTGCATAACACAGGAAAATCACTTTGGATATGAAGACCGACAAGTTATCATTTTGGAAATATGTTTTTCACCTGTTTGGCCAACCTAATCAATGCATATAGGTTCATTGGGTATGTATATAGAAGATAATTAGATGATGAAAAACATGATCATGAAAGAAAGAGAAGAAGTTATGAAGAGTAGTGAATACGAATGAGAAGAGAAGGAGAAGTGTATGCATGAATGAAGTGTCTGAACAATGTATGAAGAGCAGTGAACACTCTAAGCATCAAAGAAACTGAACTTGCACATGTGGTGTATCTTTCTCAGTTCAACTCTTGGCGGTTAGCCATTTTATGTTTACTTTTTTTGTAGGCATTGAGCCTCCATTTTGGATAGTAAGTCCTTGTAAGGAGTGAGATTTTGTTTGTGGCAGTGAGCCTCTTACTACCATTTTTGATATAAATATATATATTGTCAGTTAATCCTCACTGTGGTTTTTCCCTTATTGGGTTTTCCACATAAAATATGGTGTTCATGTGTTTTGAGACTTAATGTTAAACTATTACTCTAATTTTCTCTATGGTGTAATAAAGTTTAAGTGTTTGTTCAATGAGTTTGTGTGGAAACTGATTCACCCCCCTCTCAGTATCTAGTTTATTCAACAATTGGTATCAAAGCATTCATTCCTCTAGAGAAGTCTACCAACTTGAGGGAGATCCTACAAATTGAACAAATGGATAAAGAAGAGCTTTAGACTGCCCTTGAAGATATTGACAAGGTTGAAATTGAAAATAGAGATTTGAAAGAAAATCTTGATGAAGCAAATGAATGTGTTTGAAATTTGAAACAAGAGTTAAGGAAATTCAAGGAAGGATACATAGAAGTGAGTGAGGAGTTCAAGCAAGCAAATGATGAGAACACCAGACTAAAGTTGAAGATACATGAAAAGAAGAAAGTTGAATAATGTTTGAAAATAGTGATACAAAGCAAAGTTGATGTTTGTCGTAGGCTTGAATAGGAAGTGATGAGTCTAAAGACAAAACTTGAGAAAGAAAAACTTTGTGAAGAGGATTTCAATACAAGCTCCACCAAGCTTGATGAATGTATAGTAGGATAGAAACCTTCTAACAAGAAAAGTGGCTTAGGTAATGAAGCTAATGGAAAAATGCAGAATTGAAATATAGTAAATAATCAGAAGACTCAAAAAAAATGAAAGTAGAAAATAAATTCTAGAAAAAATCACTTGTCAGACAACCAAATGCACAAAGGTACTCATCATTCAATGGTGTTTTTTTTTTCATGTAAGAAGTTTGGTCATAAGGAAGCTGAGTGTAGTAGTAGGTTGAATCAATTTTCTAGTCCCTTCTCTGGATAATGTTATGCATGCAAGAAGATTGGACATAAAGCTACTAAATGAAAATATTCAGTTAGTTGAGTGATGATGAATAAGTTCAATGGAAAAAAGATGAATCAGTCATTCAATGGTTATTGTTATAACTATAACATGTTTGGAAATAAAGAAAATCAATGCAAAACAAGGATGAATGGAAATTAGACAAATCAAAGAAATATAGTCTGCTATTATTGCAAGGAACTAGGACATACCTCAAAAGTATGTAGAAACAGAAAAGGGGAGCAGTTTTCTCTTGTGGAAGATGTGGAAAAGATTGATAAGGAAGGGGTGAAGCAGGAAATGAGCAAAATATGGAAAAGGAAAGAAGGATCAAAATATACTGATGCACATGTACCCTCATCCGGTGCAGATGAATCCTATGGGAATTAGACCTAGCTTGGTCTTACGGGGAGCTTTATTAGAAAATAAACTAAATCCCCAAAGATACAGTGTGTCAGGTGTTGGAATGTGGATATGTTGTAAAGAATGATAGGAAAAATTTGTTACAAAAGAAACCTGAAGAAAAGATGCAAGCATGTTTGTTTGTAGAGTAAATTAGGGTTTCTCAGTGTAGTTGGAAGAGAAGTTTGTCAGCTTTTTGCAATTAATGCGAATTAGGGAAAAATGATGAAATATAAAGGAAATCTCGCAAATCATTTTGGTCATCAAATGCATTTGAATAATTTTTAGAAGTCCTTGGAACCTTCTTGAAGAATCTCTGAAGTGATTTGAAGACCTTCAAAGAAATCACCGTGGTTGCTTGATATAGGTGACAAAAATTTCCCATCTCGTAGCATAAAGGAAAGGTAACTAAAGAATTTTTTTTGTTAAAATTTTGAGAGCTATAATGGAAATATCTAAAATGAATACCCCTCTAGAGTTGAAAGGAGTTGAGATGGATGAGTTTGATCATTAGGAAATAAAAAAAATGGAATTAGGGTTGGAAACAAACGTCTTGTTGAACATACAAACCATAGGTTTGGATATATGAGGAGAATTCCCTTGGTTTTCTAAAAATAATTTATCTTGATCCTTCTAAGCAAACTCAAGGATGGAAAAATTATATTGGACAAACCATATTTCATTTTGAAAGAAGCAATTGTAGCAGTTACCAGTCTATGTAGCATCGGATAACTTCCTGGACAGAAAACGATAAAATACAAGGAAGTGGAGGAAATGACAAGAGTTGGCAAAGATCTCCAAGCATTGTTGATCGATACTATTGGTGATGCCTCAGTTAGGTATTTTGCATATGGAATTTCTTATAAAATATTTTTCATAAATCATGAAGGTTCTACTTCGGCCATCATAGTTTATCTAGCGCATAAAATGGTAATGGAGAATGTACAATTTGATCTTTGTAATCTAATTCTTGAAAATCTTACCAAGAATATACAAATGACACTGGGAGAAGGATATCCATTCCATTTTGGATCCTTGCTTACATGTTTAGTGATTTATTTTCTAAAATCTCGACTGGGAGAGAAAGATGTTGAGTGGGAATCTGGGATTCCTGTTGCAAAATAGATATTCAGGCACTTGGAAAGTTTGGAAGATAAATCAAGTGCGTGCAAAAAAAATTCATATCATTACAAAATGTGATGAGCTCCAGAGATTTCATTGTAAGTTTATTTGAGGAAGGTTATTACTCCAAGATGAAAGTATTGGAAGTAGTCACTAGCGATTCCCCTCTGAAATCAAAGAAAAAAAAATCGGTCTCTGAAGATGTCATTGCTATCTCTAAAGAAAAGAAAGAAGGAGAATCTTTGGCTAGATTTGAATCTATCGATCCAAAAGGTATCTGATCCATGATAATGCAAGGAGAAATGAAGAAATTTGGTGATGTATGGAGTATGGCTTCGCCCGTTGATAAACTTAAATTGATGATGCTTTAGTTAACTATCTACTTCGTAAAGGTATTGATGTATCTGTTGTTTCTGAATTTTTACTTGAAAATTTGGTTGAAGTAGTTGAAGAAAGAATGTTGCTTGAAGGTTCAAGAGGACATAAATTGGTAGCTTTAGTTGAAAAGAGGTGTTCAAAGGCAAAGCAAAGGTTATCTAAACTAATTGTAGAAACAAAAAAATGCATGAAGGAAATGACAAACATATACAAGTAGTCTTTGGTGGCATGTTGCTGTTAACAAATTTCAAAGCAGAATTAAAGTAGTAGAAGTTGAAGTGAACAATATTGGGAAGAAATTCGATATTTTCAAGGAAAAATAAGGGAAGAAAAAGTTGATAATTGGTGAGGTTCATCCTGAAATGATCATTGTACAAAGGAAAAGGGATGAGGTAATAAAGACTTTCTAGCTTCTTAAGGAAGTGGTTGAGGTCCGATTAGATCATCTCTTCAAAATATTCTTTGATGCAGAAGACTATGAGAAACAATGTTCATCTACAGATTGGTCATCCTCTTTCACACTGTTGGTTGTATTGGATAGTGTGTGTGCAAGAATGGACTCAACAGTACTGGAATGGAAGGAATTTCTTCTTGTGATCAAGGAAAGGTACAAAAAGGTGTTTTAGGTGAAAATAGTTTTTTTGGTTTAAGAAATTGGATACTTAAAAGTTTTAAAGTTTTTAAATTTTAAATAAAAATCTTTAAAAGTTGGATGTCACCATGTTTTTATCTTTTTTTGGCACTCTTTTCCATTGATGTCAAAGGGGGAGAGATTTGGAGAATTTTGAATTGGAATTTTTGAACATGTTTTCATGAATGACAAAGGAGGAGATTGTTGGAAGGTTGTCAATATTGTCATTGATGTCACCATGCTGGTCTGATATAGGGTACCAGTTTGAAGATTATGCTTATCTCATCTAGTATTTGATCTGGTATCTCTAGTATGTTGGTCCAGATATCTCCTCCAGTAATCTATATGATCTGAGGTTTTGAAAAAAGGTTTATAACAATTGGAAGCATGTATACATAATCAGGTTTGGCATCGATTCTTGAAATTGAATTTTGGTATTAAGTTAATCTTGGCTGACATGATATTGCATAACACAAGAAAATCACTTTTGATATGAAGACCGACAAGTTATCATCTTGAAAATATGTTTTGCACCTATTTGGCTGACCTTATCAATGCATATGGGTTCATCAGGTATATATATAAAAGATAATTGGATGATGAAATACATGAGTGTGAAAGAAAGTGAAGAAGTGACTAAGAGAAGTGAATGTGAAAGCATGTATACATAATTGGGTTTGGCATCGATTCTTGAAATAGAATTTTGGTATTAAGTTAATCTTGGCCAACAAGATATTGCATAACACAATAAAATCACTTTTGATATGAAGACCGACAAGTTATCATCTTGGAAATATGTTTTGCGCCTATTTGGCTGACCTTATGAATGCATATGGGTTCATCAGGTATATATATAAAAGATAATTGGATGATGAAATACATGAGTGTGAAAGAAAGCGAAGAAGTGACTAAGAGAAGTGAATGCAAATGAGAAAAGAAGGAGAAGTGTATGCATGAGCAAAGTTTCTGAATAGTGGTTGAAGATCAACGAAAACTCTAAGCATCAAAGGAACTAAAACTGCACATGTGGTGTATCTTTCTCAGTTCAACTCTTAGCAGTTAGCCATTTTATGTTTAATTTTTCTCTAGGTAGTGAGTCTCCATTTTGGATAGTAAGTCCTTGTAAGTAGTGAGCTTTTGTTTGTGGCAGTGAGCTTCTGTTTGTGTCAGTGAGCCTCTTATTACCGGTTTTGATATAAATTTATATACTATGAGTTAATCCTCACCGTGGTTTTTCCCTTATTGGGTTTTCCACGTAAAATATGGTGTTCATGTGTTCTGAGACTTAATGTTAAAATTTTACTTTAAATTTCTCTATGGTGCAATAAAGTTTAAGTGTTTGTTCAATGAGTTTGTGTGGATACTGATTCACCCCCCCTCTTCGTATCCAGTGTATTCAACAAGTTAAAGTTGAAAAGATTACCCCATGCCACTCCATATAATGTTTCATGGATAAATAAAGGTAAATAAGTGTTAGTAAATGAGAAAAGTTGGGTAGGATTCCAAATAGGGAAATATAAGGATAAACTTTTGTGTGACATCATTCCCATGGATTTTTTCCATATGTTACTAGATAGACGATGGCAATATGATAGAAAAGCAGTTCATGATGGTAGGAAAAACACCTATACATCATAGAGAAGGATAGGCACTCTTATGCTCTAACACCTTTGAAAGAGGAAAGCCAGGAACAACAAGTGGGATCTAGTGTGATGTTGGTAGGAGAGAAAAAATTCATTAAAGCCATGAAAGAGGAGGAAATGGGCTTTGCAATCATAACCGGACCTAGGATTGTTGTGAGAAGAATTAAGATGGATGAGTTGCCTTTGGAGATCAAATATTTTCTCAAGAAACATGCTTATATAGTGGTAGATGAGATGCCAAAGTCATTGCCTCCAATCAGGGATATAAGTCATCACATTGACTTCATATGAGGGGCTAGTTTGCCTAATAAAGTAGCATACCAAATGATAACATAGAAGAATGAGGAGATTGATGCAGTAGGGGAGGTCCTACAAACTCACTTGACATAATTCCAAACAAAAATAACAATTGTCAAATCACAAACTCATCCAATCTATTTAACTCACCAAAACTCTCTCTTTCCCTTGTAACATTAACAAACTACTCAATTGGGTATAACTCCACTTTCACACCCTTTCAGGCCACAACTTGTCTCACTTCAGGGACCCATTTAGGCATTCAACAACATACTCTTAAATCACATTTGACTCCTTTGAACCAAATCACTTAAATAAGGGATTCTATGCTTTTTATAGCTCAAACTAGCCCTATTTTACAAAGAGACTTGTTGCTTGGTGTTTCTGCACAACAACAACTCAGAAAAAATGAAATTTATCCTATCTCTCTTGAAAGGTTGGTCTCTATGAACAAAGAGATAACCCCAAGGTCTCACAGGTGTCAAGTCATGACAATGCAGTAGAGCAAAGTCAGTGATAAAATGTGAAAATGTTGGTAATCACAAGGGGTCTTACGCACAAATGTTGGGAGCTCTAAACTCATCAGATTTTAAGATATGGTGATGCTTTAATTTCTAGTTATAACCAAATAATAAAAGAAACACCAAAAGATGAGGGTTTCAGAAGTCCTAATGTTAACACTACTTCTAAGATTAACCATGCAAATGATGAAATACTTGGAATGGACCAATCCCTTAGACTAATTTATGTTTGACCTAGGCTATACCTACAATTGTGTAGAAAGCAGTGCAATCTCCTAAGGTGTTAAATATTTTCAGACTATACGCATTCATTCAATAAGATTGGATGAATATCTACAATTGAACTAAGCACATAAATATGAGGTACAAGTTGACCTTGCACAACATTCCCACAATCAAGAAGCTGCCCAAAGTATGAACCAGGGGTCACTACAACACTCCAAGCATTAAATCACAAGCATTACTAACTAAAACTAAGATATATCCAAACATTTCCAAGCGATTTAAAAGATAGAACAAGAACCATGCAAGATTATTCAATGCAAGAGAAGGCACTAGTCATAACACAATGTCCGCACTTTGTATTAAATCATCATATTTGCAACAATTCTAGTCTATTACAACACTTGCTTGAAATGTAAAAACTAACTTCTAATCTTCTAACATGCTACTCTACTGCTAAATATACTGTCTACAAGTCTTTTGACTTATTATGATAATCTACTAGTGGGAGAACAAATGAACCCAGCCAATTCGAACTCTTACAAATGAGGCCAGAAGCCATACTTGTAGAAACATGCCCACATGAATCAAAGCTAGGGTTAAAAAGAAACTTGGTCACCAACCAAATTGGCCCTGATAGCCAACAATAACTTGCCATCTAGCATTGAATGCAACAAGAGCCCCTTCAGATCAATCTGGGATCACACAAAGTTAGGGGAATAGATCCTCGAGCCACACCCACCATCAATGCTCCACATGCGCTAACAACAATGCACATGGAACACTAGGATGAACACGAGCCATCGATCAAACCAGAGCTGGGCAACCAAATGACTCAGATCAAACAAAACAAATTTAATTCCACCAACCAAATCGACCAGCCATCAATGCTTCCAAACACGTTGACCTTGCATGCGAGGATGGGTTTCATCTGACAGCAACCACAAAGCACACGACCGCACCTGTAGATCTTAGCAAATATTCAAAGTAAACCCAACAACCCTCGGCTCGATCCAACCTACATTAAACGAGCCACCATTAATGCTCAATACATCATCAAAATCAACGCAGGTCCATTAGAGTTCCTAAGGCAAGAAAATCACAGACAAACCCAGGCGAAAGCGAAACCAAAGACAGGTAGAGGTGGAGCCATGAGAAAAACATGAATAGAGACAAAAAATAGGCAAAGGCAAAGGTGGAACCAAGATGGGACAGGAAGGAAAACAGGGGGAGGCAGAAACAGAACCAACCTCGATAGAAGCGGAGACAAAACCAAGATGGGAAAGAAAGGGAAATAGGCAGAGGCAGAAACAAAACCAACCTCGGCGGAAGCGAAGACGGAACGAGAATGGAAATTGAACTGTGAACCTGGTGAAAGTTCAGAGTTAAGTTCAAAACCTATTCCACCTCTGAAAAAATGAAATAAAAGGAAAACTGAGGAAAACCTAAGGGAGGAAACCAACCATTAGGCCGAAATCGGGCAAAGCAACGAAGAAAATGAGAAGGCGGGAGGTGGAGCCGGAATGGGAACAGAAACCGAGCCGTGAAATTTATGAAAGTTCAAAGTTAAGTCCCATCCTGGTCTGGCCTTCGAAAAATGAAGGAAAAAAGCAAAGCAAAGAAAACCTAAGGGAGGAAAGCGACCCTTAGGACAAAAACAAACAAAATGACGAAGAAAGCAACGAAGTGAGAAGCAGAGATGGAATGAGAATGGAAACTGAACTGTGAACTTTATGAAAGTTCAAAGTTTAGTTCCATCCTAGTTCTACCTATGATAGAACAAAAGGAACAAGGGAGACAAAGGAAAACTTAAGGGAGGAAACCAACCCTTATAATAAAAACAAAAGCACTAAGGGGAAAAAATAGAAGCCAAAAGAAGACCACCCTAGAGAGGACATCCACAAGACTCCAAAACCATCAAGAACTCAACACAAAGGCACCCATAACCAAGGTAAGCACCAGAGACCAAAACCCCAAGATGATAAGCACAAAAGAGGGGGAAAGCCACATAAACGGGCCAAAAAGGGGTAGGCCAAGAGAGGGTCCCCACTTTTAGTGGGGCATGTGTGCAAAATTGCACAAGAAATGCTGACTCCACTGGAGAAATGCTCTAGAGCATTTTAGTGACAAACTGGAATCACAAACTACAACCAATGGACAACCAAAGTGATTGATTATCTGATTACCATGAAAATGGTTGCTCCTATTGTTTGGTGTTTCTGCACATAAACAACTCAGACAGAATAAAAGTTATCCTATCCCTCTTGAAAGGTTGGTCTCTATGAACAAAGAGATAACCCTAAGGTCTCATGGGTGTCAGGTCATGACAATGCAGTAGAACAAACTCAGTGATAAAATGTGAAAATACTGGTAATCACAAGGGGTCTTACACACAAATGCTGGGAGCTATAAAATCATCAGATTTTAAGATATGGTGATGCTTTAATTTCTAGTTATAACCAAATAATAAAAGAAACACCAAAATATGAGGGTTTTAGAAGTCCTAAAGTTAACACTACTTCTAAGATTAACCATGCAAATGATGAAATACTTGCAATGGACCAATCCCTTAGACTAATTTCTGTTCGATCCAGGCTATACCTACAATCGTGTAGAAAGCAGTGCAATCTTCTAAAGTGTTAAAGATTTTTAGACTATAGGCATTCATTCAATAAGACTGGATGAATATCTATAGTTGAACTAAGCACATAAATATGAGGTACAGGTTGACCTTGCACAACATTCCCACAATCAAGAAGCTGCCCAAAATATGAACCTGGGGTCACTACAACACTCCAAGCATTAAATCATAAGCATTACTAACTAAACCTAAGATATATCCAAACATTTCCAAGCGATTTAAAAGATAGAACAAGAACCATGCAATATTATTGAATGAAAGAGAAGGCACCGGTCATAACACAATGTTTGCACTTTGTATTAAATCATCATATTTGCAACAATTCTAGTCTGTTAGAACACTTGCTTGAAATGTAAAAACTAACTTCTAATCCTCTAACATGCTACTCTACTTCTAAATCTACTGTCTACAAGTCTTCTCACTTAGTCTGCTAATCTACTAGTGGGAGAATGACTGAACCCAACCAATACGAACCCTTGCAAATGAGGCCATAGGCCATACTTATAGAAAAATACCCACGTGAATAAGAGCTAGGGTTACAAAGAAGCTTAACCACCAACTAAATTGGCCTTGACAATGAGTAATAACTTGCCGTCCAGCATTGAATGTAGTAATATAACCTTTAGATCGATCTGGGATCACACAAAGTCAGGGGAATAGATCCTTGAGCCACACCCACCATCAATGCTCCACCTGCACGAACAACAACGTGCGTGGAACACCAAGATGAACATGAGCCATCGATCAGACTTGAGCTGGACAAATGATTGAGTCATATTGAACAAAACTAGGTTGAGTCCACCAACCAAATCAGCCTGCCATCGATGCTTCCAAACACATCGACCTTGCGTGTGCAGATGTGTTTTGTTTGACAGTAGCCACAAAGCACACAACCACACCTGCAGATCTTTCCAAATCTTCAAAGTACACCCAACAACCCTTAGCTCGATCCAACCTGCATTCAAATAGGCCACCATTAATGCTCAATACATTATCAAAATCCAAGCAGGTCCATTAGAGTTCCTAAGGCAATAAAATCACACACAAACCTAGGCAGAAGTGAAATTAAAGATAGGCGGAGGCGGAGCCACGAGCAAAGCAGGAATAGAGACACAAAATAAGTGGAGGCGGAGGCAGAACCAAGATGGGACCGGAAGGAAAATAGGCAGAGGTGGAAATAGAACCAACCCTGGTGGAAGCGGAGACGAAACCAAGACGGGAAAGAAAGGGAAATAGGCGGAGGCGAAAATGAAACCAACCTCGATGGAAGTGGAGATAGAACACGAACGAAAACCGAACCGTGAACTTGGTGAAAGTTCAGAGTTAAGTTCAATCTCGGTTCCACCTCTAACAAAATGAAAGAAAAGGAAAACTGAGGAAAACCTAAGGGAGGAAACCAACCCTTAGGCCGAAAATGGGCAAAGCAACAAAGAAAATGAGAAGGCGGGAGGTGTAGCCGGAACGAGAATGGAAACCGAACCGTGAACTTTATGAAAGTTCAAAATTAAGTCCCATGTTGGTCTCACCTCCTACAAACAAAGGAAAAAAGTGAAGCAAAGAAAACCTAAGGGAGGAAAGCGACCCTTAGGACAAAAACAAACTAAATGGTGAAGAAAGCATGGAAGCGGGAAGTGAAGCCAAAATGGGAACGAAAACCAAACCGTGAACTTTATGAAAGTTCAAAGTTTAGTTCCATCCCAGTTCTACCTCCAATAGAACAAAAGGAGCAAGGAAAACAAAGGAAAACCAAAGGGAGGAAACCAACCCTTAGGACAAAAAAAAAAACACAAAGGGGAAAAAATAGAAGGCAAAATAAGACCACCCTAGAGAGGACATCCACAAGACTCCAAAACCATTAGGAACTCAACACAAAGGTACCCATAACCAAGGCAAGCACCAAATACCAAAACCCCAAGATTTTCAAAGATAAACACAAAAGAGGGGGCAAGCCACAAATATAGGCCAAAAAGGGGCAGGCCAAGAGAGGGTCCCCACTTTCAGTGGGGCATGTCTGCAAAACTTCACAACAAGATTTATCTCTAAAAATTTGAAAACTATATGAAACCCTTGGGTAGAAATTACTTAGATGTCAAAACCCTATAATCCACTATTATTTCTCAAAAACTCAACCTCCAAGGTGCCTAACTCTAAAACCCTCCTTTTTAGCCTAAAAATTAGGGGCTTATTTCAAAATGTACTTCCCAACCACTCCAGAACTTATCAATTTCTCAAAAAAATATGAAATCATCTACTCATTCTTAATTCAATATAAAACCATGCTGCCCAAGACAAATTTTCAATTTAACTCACTAAAACCTCACTTTTCTTAATGGAAAACACAATTTTCCACACTTGGGATTCACACCCATCTCACTTCCTGACCTCCCCTACATAAATTCAAGATTCCCTCTCCTTTATAATGATGATGTAGACCCATTCGTCAAATTATAGTGGCCACAGCTAGAGGAATGGGTCAAAATTCCATTTTTATAACTTTCAAAACCTTAAATCTGTGTGTTTAGGCAGGGCTTGAAAAATCAACAATAAAAGGCACTAAAACTAATAAAAATCCTTCAAAATGGATTAAAAAGATTTCTAAAACTATATAAAATACTTTCCACAATAATTTGGAACTCAAAAAGTAATACTCAGGCCATACAAGTTTGATTTATATCAAAAAATACATAAATCCTAAAAAATCAGGGATGTTTCTATTAATATTTCATTTCAAAACTACAAAAAACTCCCTTACATCGATGAATTTCCACATATTTATGCTTTTCCCTCAAAATATAACTCCTTAAATTCCTCAAATCACCTTTTGAAAAGTCTTGACCATTGAACTTCTCTTGTGTTCAAACATTACAAGTTCTTGATGTTGTTTTTTTGCACAATTTCACAACTTTTCACTATTTTTTTGTATTTTTGAAATACTAAACCTCCTAAACCCATAGAAATCACTCATAAATGACTAATTACACTTGAAAATGGTCTCAAGACCTTATTTTAGACAAAACTCTCTCAAAATCTATAACCTAGACCTAATAACCTTGAATGGACAAAACCCTTTAAATGGTGGCCCTGCACCATTCACCCCAACTTGAAACTTTTCCAAGTCTCTTGGAATGGTTAGTGTAAAATTTCCTTCTTTGTATTATTCATGTTTCAACCTTCCTTGAATTCTTTCATTAGGTTCATCTTGCTTTGATTCGTTATTTTCTTCAACACTCTTGCATTCACCATCCCTTATACTTTGCTCCAACTGTCCACTCTGCTCTGTGGGGTGCCTTTCCACTCTTCTATCATAAAAAAATACTGTCACATATTTCCTTTCAAACGTATTCTTCCTTTCTTCAACTATCATCACTTTGACTCTTATTCCTTGTTCTATTCTATGCCCTTTAGTCTCTTGCTTTGTAGTTTTATCACTTTCAAACTCAGAAATTTCTGTACCATTACTTTTTTTTTCCCTCTCAGACCTACTACCGTCCTTTCCTCTATCCTATCATCATTATGATTCACTGTCATTTATTTTAATAATGCTTTACCAGTACCATCAACCATAGTTATAACACATTTTGATTATCTTTTTTCTTTCTTCCTTGTTATAGGGAACATAACCATTCCAACCATGATGCCATCACTCTTCTTAGACCTTTCCAAAGGATCTTCATACTTTTACTATCCTATCTCAATATGGGACACACTTTTATTCACTTTCCTTTTCCATATAAATATATTATTCGTAGGCACTATTTTCCCATTACCTTTAAATTTCCCTTCTACTGCTTGCACCCTGCCTTGTTTTGCATTGACAACGAAATCCATGGTGTTTCCCTCATCAAAATTCACATACTCTTTACTCCCAAGCATAATTATCTCACCATGTTCATTTAATTCTCCATTCAATGGAGTGAACAAGAATGCTTTCCAACTCTTCTCTATGGCATATGTGTTTCATCTACCATTGTACAAGGCTAACCTATCAAAATGCCAGGGCCTGCCTAGCAACATGTGGTAACAATTCATGGGAAATATATCACAAAGGACTTCATCTTTATACTGACCTATTTTAAACTCCACTTTTGCTTGTTTAGTCACCATCAAAGTTTTCTTATCACTGACCCATGACACCTTATAAGGCCTCTCCCTAGGTACTCTTTGCAAATGCAACTTTTCAACCATCTCATTAGACACAATATAATCTGTGCAACCTAAATAAAAAATGACTCTACATACCTTATCCTTGCATCTACAAGCTGTCTTAAATAAGGCTCTCCTTTGAAGAAACTCCTTCTCCTTTGTGGTCTTTAAAACTTGATTCTTCATCATCAACATCTCACCAAATTCAGGAGCAGCATGTAATGATTTGAATTTGAACTCTCAGCCTCATCTTCATGAACTATTTGTTCTCTTCTTTTAGGCTTCCTTTCTCCTCCACTTGATGTGGTTCCAATCTTCTCAGGGCACTTCCAAGCAAGATGACCATATTCTTGACAATGATAACATCTACTTGCAAAAGTGTTTGAATTCCTTCCACCTTCAAATATGCCCCTTGCACCTCTATATCCTCCTCTAAAATCAGTAACTTGTTCATCTCTTTTATTTGGTTCTTCTTGATTTTTAGTTGCTTTCCTTGGAGTAGAAAAATTTCCTCTTACTATTTTCTCTTGTCTTCTCTTTATCTTCTCTTCATCCTTCAATGCCATTTTGTAATATTATTCTATATTTCTAGGATTAGTCAAAGCCAATTTATCCTGTAGGTTCATTCTCAAGCCACCAAAGTACCTAGCTATCTTTTCATCTCCATTTTTCATTGTGGTTAGTTCTCATACTCAATCTATAAAATTCCTCAATGTAGGCCTTTACATCCATTTCCTTTTGCCTTAAAATTTGCAACTTCTTAAACATTTGAATTTGATAATCTGTCAGGAGAAACTTACCTTTTAGTTTAGATACCATCTTGTCCCAATCCAAAAATATTGGAGTTGCCTTGTTTCCTTCTCTCTGACTATAGATAATCCCACCATACAAGTGCATGACCTTTAAGCTTTGTTTTGACAATATTTACTCTCTGTTCTTTAGGAATCTCTTCACATTCAAAATAGTTATCCAAAGAAGCTATCCAATCTAAAAATTCCTCTTCATTCAAATTACCACGAAAATTTTTCACATCAATTTTTACCTTGTATTTTTCACCTTTTACTACCTTTATCAACTTGGCCATTCTCTGGTCTTCTGGATCAAGTTATTCTTCAACATCTTCAAACTCTTCATCATCTTCTTCCTTTGATTCAATGCTATCAACTACTTCTCTTCTCTTATTGGTTTCTAAGGCTTCCAACCTCTCTTTCAGTTCTCTGATCTCTTTAATGTACTAGTTCCTCAAATAATTCATCTCCTTTTTTGTATTCTTTCCTTTTGGAGGCATCTTTGCAATCTCGCCTCTTCACCTTCCAAGCTTTCTTTCACAAACTGTAAACCTATTCTTCAAGGATCTACTTCCTTTATATGATACCACTTTTATGTAGTAGGGGAGGTCCTATAAAATCACTTGACACAATTACAAACAACAATAACAATTTTCAATTCACCAAAACTTTGTCTTTCCCTTGTAGCATTAACAAACTACTCAATCAGGTATAACTCCACTCTCACACCCTTTCAGGCCACAACCTGGATCACTTGAGGGAACCATTTAGGCATTCAACAACATACTCTTAGATCACATTTGACTCCTTTGAACCAAATCACTCAAATAAGGGATTCTATGCTTTTTAGGTCTTAAATTAGCCCTCTTTTACAAAGAGAATTGTCTCTAAACATTTGAAAACTCTCTAAAAACATTGGGAAGCAATTACTTAGATCTCAAAACCATAGAATCCACTATTACTTCTCAGAAAATCAACCTCCAGGGCGTCTAACTCTAAAACCCTCCTTTTTAGCCTAAAAACTAGGGGTTTATTGAAAAACGTACTTCCCAGCCATTCCAAAACTTATGAATTTCTCAAACAAGTCTAAAATCATCTTCTCATTCTTAATTCAACATAAATCCATGCTTCCCAAGACAATTTTTCAATTTGAGTCGCTAAAACCTCACTTTTCTTCATGGAAAACACAATTTTCCACACTTGGGATTCACACCCATCTCACTTCTCGACCTCCCCTGCATAAATTCAACATTCCCACTCCTTTCTAATGATGATGCAGAACCATTCCTTAAATTATAATGGCCACAACTAGAGGAATGGTTCAAAATTCCATTTTTATGACTTTCAAAACCTTAAATCTGTGTGCTCAGGCCGAGCTTAAAAAATCAACAATAAAAAGGCACTAATGTTGATATTTTGTCCTTCATGTCAAACCTGATAGTATGGCACTTTGATCTTGACTCTTTGGTCTTGGAATTTCATTGGTTCAGCTATGGAATTTTGGCATTGACATTGTGATACTTGATTCAGGCTTAGATTACTCTTGATCTATTCATGTTTTGGCATTCAATACTTTGATTATGGACAACATTATTGCTTTGGTTTAAATTCAGATTTATTGCATCTTGTGGTATTGATCAAGGTGAGCTTCATGTGCAGATAAAGGTTATCCTGCTTATACAGGTAAATGACATGGTTGCTCAGGTATATGATTATCAGTTGGTTTTCAATTCCATTGAAACTTGTCAATTTGGTTCACTAGTATCATTGGTTGATCTTGGCACATATCTCTCTACATTACATGTGATATGAAATATTGGGTTGGAATTATACTAATGTTCACTTTGGCACCTGAGATTGATATTTCACTTGATTTCTGTGCATTGGTATATGATATGGTACAATGCTTATAATGATATCCATTGGAATCTATTTTGAAAAAGGCATTATTTTGGCTTACCTACATTAGTAAATGATTTAAAATGAAGACATACTTGTTTCGGGCCTTGTATGGTTACCATGGAAATGCCAATGTATTGTACCTCGCACAGTAAGGTATTTGGCTTAATCATACAACAAAAGACTTTGAATAAAGTAATATATGTATCAGGCTTTAAAGATTAAAAAGCTCCTATAAAAAGCTAAGTATTTTGGGTCCTATAATTGTTGGTTTATTAAGCCTTAAGGCTGACAACAGATTTTTGGAAATCATTGAATTAAGTCACTTTAAAAGTGACATGGCATCGACCATTTGGTAATTATTGTTCATTATTATTATTGTGGTCGACATCCTTGAAAAGTCTTCGAAATAATATAATGATATGATGGAAATGTTTGTGTCGGCATCATGGGGCTTTGACAATGAATTTTCTAAATGTGAAAATGATGTTTTTTTGACATAAGTCTTTTTAGACTTCAAAAGCTATCAAATTTTGACTAAGGCATCGAAAGGTTTGTAGAAAATAATAGGGCAAGCATTGTCTTTAGTTTTATTTTTGAGATGGTTTTGAAACCCTAGTTTCACCGCTGCCAAGGAAGTTAACACTCAGTCGTTTCTTTGTCACTTGTGTTCTACTGCAAAAACCTCTACCTTCTATGAGAACAATGACAGGGATAGTAAGGAGTGGACATGAGAATGGAAGGAGATTCAAAAGTTTCTCCAGTTGGATGCGTATCAAAATCATCTGGGATCTTTTGATTTTGTAGCAACATTTTAAGCTCGATCAGGTATTATCTTTTTCTTATTTTTAAAGGAATTTTTGAGCTAAATGTGGAATGGTAGTTACTGTTTTCTTATCTCAAATCAGAAAATGCATTGGAAGATTGTTCTCTATTAGATATTGCATTTTATTTCAGCTACATCTTTGAGTATTCTAAAAAAGCCAATCATTTTTTTTCACAGGTTTCTCTGAAGGAATCGTTCTTTGTTGTATTTGGTGGGTAATCAAGCATTCCTGTGAAATATTTCATTCTACTCATGGATTCAAAGTGGAATTATTTTATGCATTACAAAAAATAGTGATTAACTTCATAAGGATTCTTTCGAAAATAGATCCTTAAGGGTATTAAGGTTTATCAAGTTCCTTCGAGATGTCAGCTGAAAAATGATTCTCTTGGTGCATACGTTATTGTATTATTGTATTTTGAAACATATATGATTTGTACAGGTGCAGATTTTGATGTTTTTGGGTTCTGAGAACAAAATCATTACTATATTATGTTTTATGTAAAAACCCTTGAGTGTAGATTCAAGAAGAAAAATGCAGTTTCACCTCACGACCTATCAAGGGTTCTAAGACATTTTCTTAAAATGAATTTCCTATTGATCTCTTCTACATTGTTAGATGAAATCATCATATTATGCACTCTTTAGTGTACTTTTGGGAATATTTCATTGTAATTGACAGAGTATTTGTCTTATCTATATACGTTCATTGAAAGTTAAGAAAAAAAGCAGGAATATTCATATAAAGGGATTGACCATTGTTTTAGAGGTTCGGTTGTTGAGAGAGATGAGATAGCTTCTTTAATAAAATATGAAAAGAGAATGAAGATATATGTACAGTGTTTCATAACTATGAGATGTGGATGTTATTGTTGAGACTGTAACTTGTTGTTGTATCAAAAAGAAAAAGTTGAAAAAGCTGAAAAAGCTTTGTAATACAAATAGATAATATGATGTAGAGCAAATGTTTTTTACTTAGTTTATTTAATATTTTAAGGATTCATTTTTTGAATCTTTAGGGTATCAGATAGATTAAGCGTGTGGGTTTCTATGAGCTTATTTGGAAAATAGAGAGATCCTCTATGTTATTTTTATTTTGTAAATTGAAAAGGGGTTGGTGCTCCTTGGAATTGGTGTTTCAAAATAAGGGGTTGGTGCTCCTTGAGATTGGTGTCTCTAAATGAGGGGTTGGTGCTCCTTGAGTTTGTGCTCAGAAATTAGCCTATAAGGCATTGTAAGTAGTGATTTTTGAAATTAAGCTAGTAAGGCAGTTTGGGAGTGGTTTTTCTACCCCAGGAGGGTTTTCCACTTGGAAAATTATTTGTCTTATGGTCTCAATTGCTTTGATGTGATAATACTTCATGACTATGATGTTTTTCTGAGTAGTTTTTCTTATCAGTCTGAGCTTGGTTGAATGTTAGTCCCTTCATCACTGCAAATGTTCATATCAAAATGTTTTGAATAACTGTTCTATCATTGTTAAAGATTCAGATTCAAAAGAAAGCTTAAATGTATTCATTTGTTTTAGAGCTCAAGAATTGTTTTATTGAAATAAAGCCCTTTGTTGTTTCATGCTTATCATATGTCATTCCATTGCATAGTTGGTTCTATATCTCATAAGTATGCATTGAAATATGATAATCCTAAAGTGTTTATACAATGCCAGTCATCTCTTTTGCAATTGCAAGATAACTCTCACAAGGATTATTGGGAAAAGTTGTGAAAATGAACAATTATAATGCTGTCATAAATTCTCTCAATGCAATCAGTCAGCCCTGTTTTCAATAGAAAGGATATCAGGTTTAAAAATATTGATTAAAGTTTAAAAAGATTTAGACACTGATTCAGCCCCCCCTCTCAATGTCTGTCCATTCTCCAACAACTAAAACTAATAAAAATCCTTCAAAATGGATTCAAAATATTGATCAAGCTATCTGCAATTATTTTCACAACAATTTAGAACACAAAAAGTAATACTCAGGCTGTACAAGTCTGATTTATATGGAAAAATACAAAAATCTGGAAAAATCAGTGATGTTTTTGTTAATAGTTCATTTCAAAATTTCAAAACACTCCCTTACATCGATGCCTTTCCACATATTTATTATTTTCTCTCAAAAAATAACTCCTTAACTTCCTCAAACGGCCTTTTGAAAAGCCTTGACTGTTGAACTTCTCTTGTGTTAAAAAATTACAAGTTTATAATGTTGTTTTTTTGCACAATTTCACAACTTTTCATATTTTTGCATTTTCGAAATACCAAACCTCCTAAACCCCTAAAAACCACTCAAAAATGACTAATTACAATTGAAAATGGTCTCAATACCTGATTTTAGACAAAATTCTCTCAAAATCTATAACCTAGACCTAATAACTTTGAATGGACAAAACCCTTTAAATGGTGCCCCTAGACCAGAGATCAAGAAGCAAGTGTAAGAGTTGCTTGATAAAGGGATAATAAGAGTAAGCCTTAGTCCTCACGTAGTTCCCACTATCCTAGCACCCAAGAAGGGAGGATAATGGAGGATGTGCACTACTTATAAAGCCATAAATAAGATCACAATTAGGTATAGGTTCCTAATTCCAAGGATTGAAAATTCGATGGATTGTCTAAGAGGATCAAGCTTCTTTTCCAAGATAGACCTTAAGAGTGGGTATCACCAAATTAGAATTAGAAAATGATGAATGGAAAACAAAATTTAAAAAAATGAAGCGATGCATGAATTTCTTTTAATGTCTTTTGATCTCTCCAATGCACCCAACACTTTCATGAGGCTCATGAATGAAGTTCTCAAGCCTTTTATTGGTAAGTTTGTAGTGGTTTATCTTGATGAAATTTTAGTTTTTAGTTATATTAATTTCATCTTTTGGATTTGGTATTAAGAAGGTTGAATGAAGAGAAACTAATGATTAATCTAAAAAAGTGTGAGTTTCTAAAGACAAAGTTGCTATCTCTTGGGTTTGTGATCACAAAGGGAACATTGAAAATGGATCCTAGAAAAGTTGAAGCAGTATTGAGTTGGCCTCCACCTAAGTCAGTTTCCAAGGTGAGGATTTTTCATGGATTAGAAAGATTTTATAGAAAATTCATTAAAATTTTCAATCATGTGTGTGCATCCATAATAGACACCATAAAGGGAGATAGGAAAAGAAAGTTTTTTTAGACTAGGGAGGCTGAAAAAAGCTTTCAGTATTTGAAAAAAAGGGTAGTAGATTAGCCTATATTGGTTTTACCAGATTTTAATAAGGTATTTTCAATTGAGTGTGATGCGAGTGGCTATGAAATAGGTGTAGTTTTGAGTCAATATAGCAAACCTATTTCTTTCTTTAGTGAGAAACTAAATGAGGCTAAAAAAAAATTCCTCTTATGATCTAGAAATGTATGCCATGATTCAATATTTGAAAAAATTGGAGGCATTATCTTCTTCCAAATGAGTGTATAGTCTATATTGATAACCATGCTCTTTAATTCCTAAACACTCAAGAGAAAATTAGTCATAGGAAGGTCAAGTGGTTAGAATACTTGCAAGGTTTCACTTTCACTATTAAGCATAAGAAGGGATAGTCCAATAAAGTAGCTGATGCTTTAAGTAGGAGAGCACTAATGGTGTAGGATATTTAGTTTCAAAGTGTGGGAGTTGAAGCATTAAAAGGTATGTATGATGATGATGCATATTTCAAGGAGATATATGTGTTTTGTATGTAGCCTCATAACAACACTAATGATAAATGGCTTGATTTTCTAATTCAAGATGATTTTTTATTCAAAGGGGCACAAATTTTTGTACCTAAGCATTCAATGAGAGACAATATAATAAAGTAAAAGAATTGTGGTAGTTTAGCAAGTAATTTTGGCATTGATAAGACATAGGAGTAGTTAAGAAGACATAATTTTTGGCCTAAAATGCAATCTCATGTAAGGAAGTTTTTTAAGAAATGCACCATTTTTCAAAGAGAAAAGGGAAGTAGCACCAATTTAGGGTTGTATCATCCTCTTCCTATTCCAAATAGTCCTTGGGAGTCTATTAGCATGGATTTTGTATGGGATTACCAAGAACATCGAGGGGTTTTGACTCAGTCTATATTATATTTGAGTAGTTTTCAAAAAGAGCTCATTTAATCCCTTGTAAAGAACCAATGATGCATCATATATTATGGGTCTATTCTTTAAATAAGTGGTGAGAATTCATGGTTTGCCTCTATGTATAGTTTCAAATAGAGATAGTAAATTCATTATAAATTTTTGAAGGATTTTGTGGAGAAAAATTGGCACCAACCTAAGCTTCAGTTCTACCTATCATCCTCAAACTAATGGATAGAATGAGGTTGTTGATAGAAGCTAGGGAAACCTTTCAAGATTTCTATCCAAGGAGAATTCTACTTAGTGGGATCTTTTCTTGCCTCAAGCATAGTTTTCCTACAATGATTCCATGAACAAGAGTATTGGGAAGAGTCCTTTTCAAGTAGTTTATGGTTTGAAGCGTAGAGGGGTATTTGATTTGAGAGATGTCAGTGGAATGGAAATACTAGGTGTTGAAGGGGATAAATTTTCTATTACAATGCAGGAGATCCATCAAAAAATTAGGGAGCAACTTCAACATAGTGTTGACAAATACAAGCAAAGGGAAGTTATGAAGAGAAGAGAAGTTGTTTTCAAAGTTGGGGATTTGGTTTTAGCCCATCTCAAGAAAAAGAGATTTCCATAGGGTTAGTACTCCAAGTTGCAGATAAAAAATATTGGGCCTTGCAAGATTGTGCATAAATTTGCAAACAATGCATATGAAATTGAGTTACCCAAGAGAGTTGGCATTTCACCTATATTCAATGTTTATTATTTGTACCATTTTAAAGGGGATGTTGTTGAAAAATATGGAGTAGGTTCACAATTAGTTTCAGGTGTTGAATGGGTCCAAGATCTTCCACCTAGAAGACCTATGGAGTTGGAATGTATCATTGATACCAAGGAGCTCAAGAAGACAAAGAACAAGTCATATCTCCAATGTTTTGTCAATTGGAAGGGTATTCCCATTGAAGATGCAACATGGTTGACTAAAGAAGAAATTCTCAAGCATGATTGTATTGTTGCAGACCTCCATTCAAGTGGAACTTGAATTTTCTCTCTCTAGGGAGTATGATGCAAGGGCATCTTGTGATGTACCTTTGATGTACTTTGTTCTCATGTTGCAAAAAATTGTATTTTGGTTTGTTTTGGGTTGATAAGGTCATTTAAGACCATTTGGGGTCATTTAGGTCCATTTTGGGATGTTCGGGTGTCATGTTGTCAAAAGTTGTAAAAGTTGCAAAATGTTGTCATTCTTGTCAAAAATACATGTAAAATTTGTCATTAGTGTTATCCAAGGAGTTAGTGGTCAGTTGGGAAGTTTCCAATGGTTTTAAAATGATAAATAGGCAATTTAATCTTGAGAAAAAAGGTTTTAGAGGAGTTTGAATGAGAAACACTTCATTTTGTAGGTTCATTATTGCATTTTTCCATGAAAACCTACTATAATTGGTATTGTACAAATTGGTACAATCCTAAAACCAATTAGAGAAGTTGGATAAGGGTCCTCTATTTCAAATTATTTTTATTTGGTAGAATTTAATTTAGTTTTGTGCAAGATATTGCAATTTTGGTGTGTGTAGGTCTAAACCCTACCTAAGGTTTCCAAGGAGCATAATTTAATCATGGGAAGATTTTCCACCATCCAAAAATCATGAAATATGGTGGAAATCTCTATCCCATGTCTATATACCTTCGTACAAGTGGAGAGTTCCCAGTGTGTACGTGTGAAGGAATTGTGGAAGACTATGCATGTAGAATTGTAGGGAAACAATCCTAAAACCTTAGGTTCAATGCTATTTTGAAAAATATATGTAATTTTTGTAATTGGTATGATGGAAAATCATTGGGGCATGTTGTAAAGAGTTTTCAAAAGATAGGGATTCATATGATAAGTGTTCTTTCATTTGTTTGAAGTCATTACCTAGAATGCACCTAGTGGCAACAAGTCCTAATTTGCATGAATCATTATGTTAATCACTTGGTTGGGGTTATGAATGGATGGGAATCCTTAGAATGTGTTGAAAAAATATTCCAAAACAAATAATTCCATATTTTATGTTGTCTTCAATGATTGAAATCCATTAGGGTGTTGCTCCCATGTTTCAATGTGTTTTAAGCATTGTTTGAGATGATCCATTGTGTGAAGGGTGTAAAAACAGTCAAGTTGTGTTAGGTTAACTCTTTCCTTTGTATCACCTAAAATACATCAATCTCCTTCACAAAAATTCACACCTTTAAAATGTACACAACTTGTGTAATACCCCTTCGTTTTGATTCTTGTTCAAGCTGCTTTATGCTATGTTTGGTTGCAATTATTTTGATACTGGATACATTTTGTTATGATGTTTTGATCGTTACTATTGAGTGACAAATATTATTGTGGGATGTAGTTATTTGATTTTGTTTCACATGCATTATGGATTAATGATGTTGTAGAGTTAACATGAGATGTTATTATGAGATTATTGGAATTATGATGGAAGTGTCAGTTTCGATGAATGTATTGGTGAAGAGGATGAGTTCGCATCACTCGCTTGCGAGCGCCCTGTGAATCCGTAATTCTTTCTTCACAGTGTGTATTATATGCTGCATATATTGTATGATGTTGTTTACTTGATTGCAGGATTGTAGGTACATGACATCGACTCCACCTGGTTTCACAGGTTTGAGCGTGTCGATCCAACGGTTAAGTTGAACGGGAGATAGTAGCTAGGTAACATGTGTCAAGTCTATACCCTAGCCTTAGTGTGTCATCAGTTGTGTGTGTCGAGTCATTGTCTATTTTGTTTTGATGTTATTTAATTCTGAAGTATTCTTGATTTAGAAATAGATGTTTAGAATAATTGCATTTAAATCATGTTGATGATTATTTAATTTAAATAATGCAATGTGCATAAAAGTTTATACTTAAATTAATTAATTATATTTAGTTTATTTAATTAATTAAATTTGATCCAAGGGGTTGAATTTAGTTATTAAATAATTAAATTAATTAATTAAACGTGATGCAAGAGAATGAAAGGAAATAAAAGAATTAGAATTAATTTTGGAATTTAATTCCAACATGTGAGAATTAAATTATAAATTGTAATTAAATGTTTATTTGGGAAATTGGTTGCAACTTTGGAAATTAATTTATTATTTGAAATTTCATTTTAAATTGAAAGTGGGTTTTGAAAAGTGAAATTGAAATTGAAATTAAAATTGAAATTGAAAGTGAAATTGAAATTGAAAATTGAAATTGAAATTGAAATATCTAATTTGCATGTAATGTGAATTAGGGTTGTAAATATTAAAATTGAAATTGAAATTGAAATATCTAATTTGCATGTAATGTGAATTAGGGTTGAATTAGGTATTTTTGATTTATAAGAATATATGTTTTAATTTTAGGGCAAGGGAGTTTTTAGAAAAATACATTTTTACAGCAGGGAAGAAATTTTGGAAAATTTGCACAAGGGTTTGAAGAAAGATTGATTGTAGAATTGATTGAAGGAAAACATTGTCTGCATTTGTTTGGTTTTGGATTGGATTCATTGGAGGATTGAAGAAAATTCAGGAAATCTTTGGAGGAGGCTTGCATCAAAAAAATTCATCTCTTCCTGTAGCTTCTTGTACCAGGTTTTCCTCTTTGTGTTTTATTGTTCTTGATTGTTTTCTTTAAAATAGTAATGATTAAAGATTTGTTTGTTAAATCTGTTTTAGAAAACAAATTTGATATTAGAAGAAAAGAATTAAACAAAGTTACAGCCTTTGCTTGTGAAAATTCTTGAGTGAAAATTGTGAAAACCTTAGTTGAATTTAAATTAATTGGAGAAATTGATTTTGTTGTTATTGAAATTAAACATAGAGATTGAACAATGCATTTAGAATGTTTCTAGAAAATGAAAATTTTGTTTATTATCAAAAAACGGATTTTAAAATCTGCAGTATAATTATATTTTCATGGTAAAATGGTCTGATTGTGTCGCCTATAAATTCACTTTTACAAACTGGGTTTTCAAGAAATTTAAAGGGTTTTTGCATTTTGAAGTTTCCTTACCCCTATCCAAAAATCTCAAATACCCAGATTGTAATTTTTGAGTTATTCTTAAAACATGAGACTGCTATTAAATTATTTTCCCATGACTGTTCTGAAAATAAAATAATAATAAATTGATATTTATGAATATTAATATTTTATGTATTGTTATTATAATATTAAAATATTATTTAATAATATTTTATATTATAATTTATAATACTAAAGTATTATATTTATTTATATTATTTTAAATAAAATTTGTATATTAGATTGGTGGATTTAAAATTATAAACATATGGGAAAATTATTATTATTTTAAAATGACATGTTAAAGTTTAATTGAAGGAGTTAAATATTTGATTTAAAGAATGCATAATTTAAAATTGAATTGTGGAATTTAAATCCATATGTAAAAGGTCCAATTATTAATTTGATTTAATTGGAAAAATATATTTATATTTTGAAATATTGATGATAAAGGATATTTTATTTTGAATTAATCAATTTGATATTCTGCAAAGGATAAAAGATATGTTAATGATTAAATATATTTAAATATATTAATTTATATTTAGTAGATATATAATGAAGGTATATATCCATTTGAGAGAATAAATAATATTTTATCTTATTTTATTCTATTGTTTGCAAATTGGGTATTATTAGTGTTTTAAAAGAAATGATTAGTATGTGTAGAAAATGTATAGAGAAAGATATTTTTTAATAGAAGTAATTACTTGATTTAAAAGAAAATATTTATTTTGTTAATATGATTGAAGAAAATATATTGAAATGTATATATATATCCATGAGTATTTTCAATCAGTATTTACCTTGTTTTATTTGAGTGCGTGTAATTTAGCTTTGCATGAAGAATTTAAGTGATAAGTTTTGAATGTATGGTCAAAATTGATAAGGAAAAGGATATTTAAATATATTGAAGAATTATAGAAATATTTATATTTAAATGTTGTTTTAATTATGAGATTTAATTATAAACAATATGAATGCGTGGCCAAATAGACAAGCCAAAAGATATTTTTATACATTGATGAAATTTCATGTTTTTAAATGGATGGTTGATGAGACATAGACTCTGGATAGAAAATTGGAAAAGATTGTTTGCAATAGTGTTAGGTTGCATTATAAGTAAATTTAGGAACTAACTACATTGAAAAAGACAAATAGTTATTATGTTCTATTTAGTTTCATAGAGAAATCTAGTCATTGTGAATGAAATATTAATGGTGTCTATATAATATGGAGCATATATATATATATTCAGTATAAAATTCATTATCGTATTTTATTTTAATGAGATGCATGCAATGTATTATTGAATAGAGATTTAAAAATGGATTGATTAGTGTATATGAAAAATGGATAGAGAAACAATATGTTATTAAAGTGATTGAGTGTGTTAAATAGAAAATTGAACGAGATGTAAGATTTGGTTAGGAAATGGAAAGAGTTTACTTGCATGGATTTGTGTCGATTTAAAAGTAAATTAAGAAGTTGTTTTATTGATGAAGCAATCAATTATGTTATTTATTAATTTCTATTTAGATTAATTGAATCATTGTGATTGGATTATGAAAGAGATATGGATTTAGTATATCCAAAAGTAGTATCTTTCTCATGATTATTTTAAAGGATTTAATTCTTTGTATTCAGTAAAGGGAAGTAAGTTTAATTGTTTTAGATTTCCAATAATGAAAAGGGAAATAGGGGTTATGATTATTTTAAATGATCTATTTATCATGTCTTTGACTTTGTCAACACTACCTATTGAATGAGTATGAATTTAGGAAATCCAAATATTAGATTTGATTGATGACTTGAATGCTTTTGTTGCTATGTCGTCAAGTTGCATTATTGGTTTTGGGATTTAGTGTTAGTCCTAAATTAAAAGTCTTCCAGAAGAACTTAGAGGATAAGGGTTATTGAATCTTTATGCCATCCAGTTGTTTTTCCTTGGGTAGTGCATGGTGTCTTTTCAGTTTTACCCAGTTTTCACGAATGGGGATATTTGCACCTCCTTGGTTTAGGAGCGGGTTATGGGATCTATGTCTCCTTGTATGAAGTGACCTTGTTATGTGGTTTCATTTTGTACCTCCTGGGAAAGGAGTGGACTATGTGTTGTTGCCTCCAAGATGTTTGGAGTGAGATCTTTTGTACCTCCTGTGAAAGGAGTGGACTATGTGTTGTTTCCTCCAAGATGTTTGGAGTGAGATCTTTTGTACCTCCTGTGAAAGGAGTGGATTATGTGTTGTTTCCTTCAAGATGTTGGAGTGAGTTTCTATGATTTGTATCCTCTTTGTGTTGGAGTGGATTATGATGCCTAGTTGGTATGCACTTGTGGTTTCCTTGGTGGATTGTTTGGATGTGTGTTGTCGAATAGAAGAGTTGCTTCTGTTAGGCGCCAGAGCCCAAAGAGGTAAACTGGATAACCTTCAGGAGTGATTTAAACAAGTGATAATTAAAATAATGTACTTAGAAGATTAGGAATAACTTCACATTAATCAAGATAAGTTAATCCTCACTCATAGATGCAAGGGCTTGTTTAGACTTGGGATGAGTGAGAAGGCCTGGAATGGCAAGATCAACTATCTTGCTCTTGCGAGAGGTAGTTGATTCCGCATGAGTGAGTATGAGTGCCGGGATTCGGTTGAGGCCACCAGGATTACTTGTGCCGGAGCCTATGAAGAATGCCCAGAGAAGATCTCATGACAAACCTTGCAATGACACTCTATCTATGACAACTGTTGTTAATTGTTTTATGTGTATGGTTCTGTGAACATACTTGATTATTATTATGTCTGGAAGCAATGTGACCCATGTCAGTGATGTTGGAGTTGTACTTGTATTATACTTGATTCGTACTTGTATTGTACTTGATTCATACTTGTATGGTGAATGTGTTGTACTCGTTAATTCATTTGGTTGGTTATAACAGTAGGAGTCAGTTTGAGTCTGCTTTTGGTTAGAGGTAGTGGAATCTTTGTCCATGTTACTTTGTTACTATCTCCTAGCATGGGGGGTGGGCCTTCGGGTACCACATTGGTAGGGTGGAACATGCACCAAAACCGTTGGGTTCCCATCGATCTTCAGTACTTGGTGGCGAGACATCCAGATGGACAGCTCGCGGTTCTTGTTGTAATTTCTTGCATTGTAATACTTTAACTTGTATAAGTTATTTTATCCCTCTTTTGATTATGAGGTGGAATTTTGTAATTGTAATCTTTTGTACTACTGCTTCATTCTGGGAATGAGTGATGTAACTATTGGTTTAAGATAATGTTTATGAGATTGTATCTTGGTTGATTATCTTATTATGCTATGTGATATTCTTATGATGTATGATGGTGATTTCATAAAGTTCATAAGGCTATGGTTATATGTAATATGTATGTGTGGGTTTAAGTAATCCTAACCTTGTAGCCTTAGAGGTTGTTGTTAATTAGTAAGTGAATGTGTATGTTAAATGCACTTTATAAAAAAAAAATTAGTTCACTTAAGATGTTAATTGCAACTTCCTTTAAGGTTACTTGGCGGGGCATTACAACTTGTACATTAAAACTACATTTCCAAACATTGCAACTATAAAATCCCTCTCGAAGCACCAAATCATGAATACTCTTGACACAAGCAAGAGATCAATAACATCAATATGTCATTAGAATGGAGTGACTACAAATAAACGTGGAGCAAAATTTTTTATCCCATACACCTCTATAAACAACACTATTGTTGGACTCAAGGGAACATTGAGAGGGGGGCTGAATTAGTGTTCAACAAATCTTAACTTTATCAATCTGAAACTTGAAACCATTTCAACATTGAATTAATGAAAAGATGTATGCATTCAAAGGAAACATTCATAACACCATGACACACAATTTTTTGTGTGGAAACCCTATTAGGGGAAAACCCACAGTGGAGGTTAATCCACAATTTGAGTACTCAAATATAATTGTTTACAAAAGAGAATGCACTTGCATTTAGGCACACTGCCTAGAGCTCCCTGCTCAGAAGAGAAAGGCTCACTGCCTTAAAAAATTCAGATTAAGAAAATTTGAAGGGTGAAATGGTATAGTAGCATCTTCTAATGCCAAGTTACAGTTCAAGTGAAGCTCATAGATTTTATTCTAGATCTTCATTTTGATTCTGCACTTTGCTCTGCTCTACTCTTCTCATTACTTAGAGACAAATTTGCATGACCACTCTACTAAATTTCATACCATATTCAAGCTTCATATATTCGCTACCTTTACACACATCTCCACTTTCCATACATACCAAAATGATAGAATCAATCTCATATATATCCGCTAACAAGGATTAATTCATCCATTAGTCAGATTCATAAAGTATTAAGTTACTTTCATCTTGTCGGCTAGATCCACCACTAAATCTTTATGTGCATCCTTCAACGTTGGTTAAGAAAAAGAGAGGACCTAAATAGAACTTAATCAAGCATGAAGACTTTTAATTAATTACATCTTATACATCCACGATTACTATACTTGTTGGGTCAGCCTTCTAGCATAGATAATCAACAAGTTAGTGCACCGAATCTTCTAGATCACATACCAATGAGTGTGCATAAAAAAAATCCTTCATCAAGGTATTGCAAACATCAATAGACCTTCCTTAGAGATGCTCAACCCAAAATATCTGTTTGGTAAGGTGTTCAGATCAAATTTTATGCTTGTAACTGGATGCCCTATTCTTTACTCTATTCTATCGGTAGAAACCAAAATTATATTGTAGATCGGATGTAAGACTTAGGATCTCATTTAGATTGCTTAGGTTTCCATCAATGAAAACACTTACAATCCATATGCCAATAATCCCCCTCTTTGGAATTCATGGAAACACTTAGTGAAAAAATGACTAAGTGTCAGAATCATTATAGGTATACTGCCAAAATTTTTACTGTGTTTTCTCCCTGAGATCTAAAAGACATTCTCTCCCCCTATACTACATTATTTTCTCCCTCTATAGGGCATTTTTCACCGCATTCTCTCCCCCTTTGACATCAATGATAGACCATGGATTCCATATTCCAAAAATACAAAAAGTGATATTGATAAGATAGTGACAAAACATGTGTTCAAAATCCTCAAAGATTCAAAAATTTATCACATATATGCCGACAGTTCTTCCTCCTTTGATCAAAACTTCAAAAAAATTGAAAACAATTAACTGATATCTTTAGAAGATTATCTTATGGTTTTTCTTCACTTCTAGAAATAATTTCTTCCAAGCATCTATTATAATTCCAATGATAATGATCAAGCTATTATTCTTGGAAGTCTTGTTAACAATTTCAGTTAGAGATTCAGGAATTGTAATTGCTTCTTCCAGTTTCTCACCATTCTTCAATATTTCCACCATCTGCTCCAACCTACATTTAGTTAGATCCTTTACCTTCCAAAAAGTATCTAGAAGAGTGTTCTTAGAGAGTTGAATTTTTGTGTGTGCTGACTATAGCTCCCAGATTCTTTTCCTGATGCTTCCATTTAGATCCTGAGATATGTCAAAGCTTTTACCAATGTCATTCATTTCTGTTTCAATTTGATCCAACTTCTCTTTGTAATTTCTTACTACATGGGGCCAATGGATGCAATAGTTTTAGATGTTAGTGGTTGAGTTTATGCATTGCCTTAACTCATTCATTTTCTTCTACATTTTGGAAAGGCATAGTCTGAATTGCTCCTTCAAGTGAGAGATAACCTCACTGACTTCCTTTTCTTGAGCTTCAGAATTCAATGTTTCTTTTCTACATTCAATCATTTCATTGGGAAAAATGTTCTATAGGATTTCTAGTCTAATTTTTTATTTCTCAACATGAGCGTTTAAGACACTTACAATCATGTCTTGATCATGTATGATGGTCTAATAGACCATAACCTAGCTAATTTCTGCATTCCTCCTTCTCCTTGAATAAGCTAATGTAGCTTTTCTACTATCAAATATTCTTCTTCCTCACTACATTTTTCTAGTTTAGATTCATTTTTAATTGGATCCTTAGTTTCTTCAACAAATTCTTTGTCTGAAATGTCCATAATTTATTTTTATTTACCTTTTCCCTCAATTCTAGAAACTTTTCTTTTCAAAGGGCTGTATTCAACAATTTCCTTACCTCTTTTCTATCCTTTATCAATGCCCCCAGAAGAGGAACCAACTTCAACTGATCTTACCGAAAGGGAAATATTGATTGAACCACACTTTTCAAGCACATTCTTAAGGAAGTTTTCAATTTCTAAATCCCAATTAACCAAGCTCTTAGAATAATAATATATTTATTTGCATACCTGTTCATTTGCCTTCCATACCACATTGTCGAGTTTTGGCAAGAAAGTCATGAAATACATTATGAGACATATAATCAAAGTACTGAACCTAAAAGGATAACCTATTTCCTTTGTCGGTTGAACATTCTCCATGAGTTGATCCTTTAACGACTTGCATAGGTCAAAGTCCTGACCTTTAATTATCATCTTCTGAGAAATGTAGACTGCACCTGCCGATGTGGCTCCTTTTTGATTTTTGTAGAAGATATTATATGTTATTTCATGAGCAATGTACTTTGTAACAAGATCATTGATTGTAGCGATTATCAAGGCCCAATGATCCCTGATTATTTCAGTTAGGGTTTCGACCTCTTTTTTTTGGATAGATTTCTTCCTTGGTATATCTTCGACTTTGGAAAATCCAGTTAAATTCTCAATTGCCTCTTTTGAAATGATGTAAGGCTTGCCCAAAGTTATAAAATCATCATGTAATCTTCTCAATATGAATTTCATGAATTTTGCATTCTCAAAGTACAAAAAATCACTCCACATATCCAAATTCCCAGGTTTAGCTTTACTCAATTGCTTTAATTCATTAGGTAGTAACAAATTCCTCATAGACCTAATATTTTCACTGTTATATTCATCTAGAGTGATCACAACTTTGATTTTTTCCATTTTCTTTTCATATTTAGGGTTTGCAACCACACACCAAATTGTATGAAGAATTCGAGAATAATTTGAAATACCTGATAGATTTCAAGATTTGTCGATGAATCGATCTTACTGCTTTGTAATATTCTCCCAAGTTCTTTCCTTCTTTCCTTCTTTGATGCAAAGTGACAAATGACGGTTTCAACTTGTCTTTTATAGCTCGCACACCTGCAATAAATGAATTTTCCCTAAGTTTCCAAAAGCTCTATTTTCCCAAATAGTGACAAAAAAATCTTCTGTGGACCTATGAATTGTTTGAATTCTCTTTGCCAAATTTAACCAAAACTTCTATACACCAAAACTACACCTTTTCAAATATCTTCTCCATTCCAGTACCATCCATAGATAGGGGAGGAAATATTCTCTTGAAAGACTCCCCCTAGGCTAGTGGCCTGAAATCAATTATCGGAAGAGTTACCGAAAGCAAGTTTTGGTATGGAACCATTTCTAGCATCAAAATCATTGTTCCTTACCCATGTCTTCTTCATCTGATATCTGATTTCATATATAGTCACTATTTCTTTTCCTTTATCATTTTTCTCTCTGCCTGTATATATCGGACCTCTTCTATCTACACTTTTGTTTATGCAAAATTTTGCAATGTGACCATATTGTAATTGTAACACACAATTCTTTCTTTTCCTAACCAATCATTCCAATGAATTCCTCTAGATATGCATTGATTAGCAACATGCCCAAGTCTCCCACATGTGTAGCATTCAACATTTTTTCTATCAACAGAGTAACTTGACACATTTATGCATTCAATTAATTTATGACCAAACTTTTTGCAATTGAAAAATTGACTAGAGAATGATGAAATTATTGAATTCATATTACTTCTACACTAAGCAACAATATGACCAAACTTATTACAAGAAAAAAAATACCCATTAAAATTTTGTGCATTAGGTTGTCTTACCGGATACCTTCCATTTTTGTTCTGTCTGAAATTCTTTTGTCCTGATCTGGAACTTTCTCCGTTTTCATATCGAAGACCTCCCTTATCATTTCCACTCTTCTTTCCTTGAGTCAGCTCATCAAGTTTTACTGAACTGATCTTAAAATTTTCTCGGTATTCATTTGCAATGATAAGATCATTCCTAAGAGTAACAATTTGCTTCTCAAGTTCTAATTCATTGTTTCCAATTCTATGTAGTTCACTTTCAAATTGAGTGAATTCCCCTTTTATTCTATTGCATTCATTAGATTTATCTTTCAAGGTCTAAGCAAGATTTTCTTCACTTTTCTTCCTTTCTTCGATCTCTTTATTCTTCTTCATCCTCATAGATTCCATCTCATGTTTTAGGTTTGTATTGTCTCTAGAAAGATTTTCACATTCTTTGGTTATTTCCTTCAAGGTTTGATTCAAGTTAGCATCATCCATATTTTCATTCTCCTTTTGCTATATCTGATCATAGAGATCCTTTCTTTTCTCCCTGGATTTAACAATCTGATCTTTCAATGACTAGATGAATTTCTCAGCATCTCTAAGATTTTCTTTCAATTCTTGAACTTCTTCTTTAGATTGATCAAGGTCATCAAGTGCCACCAGAAGCTGCTGTTGAAGACTTCTAGAGTCCATCACATTCCAAGATCCACCTCAAGCTGCAAAACTTCTTTAGAGGAACTGTGCTCTGATACCAATTGTTGGACTCAAGGGAACACTGAGAGGGGGGGTGAATCAGTGTTCAACAAATCTTAACTTTATGAATCCAAAACTTGAAACCATTTCAACATTGCATTAATGAAAATATGTATGCATTCAAAGGAAACATTCATAACACCATGACACAAATATTTTTGAGTGGAAACCCTATTATGGAAAAAAACCATGGTGGAGGTTAATCCACACATTGAGTACTCAAATATAATTGTTTACAAAAGAGAATGCACTTGCATTCAGGCACACTGCCTAGAGCTCACTACTCAAAGGAGAAAGGCTTACTGCCTTACAAAATTTAGATTAAGACCATGTAAAGGGTGAACTAAGATAATAACATCTTCTTATGCCAAGTTATAGTTTTGGTGAAGCTCATATATTCGATTCTGGATCTAGTTTTTAATTCTACACTTCACTCTGCTATGCTCTACTCTTTTTTCTCTTCGCATCACTTAGAGACAAATTCGCACTACTAGCTGAATTTCACACCATATTCATGCTTCATCATTCTCTACCTTTACACATATCTATACATGCCATACATACCAAAATGATAGAACTGATCTCATATATATATCCGCTAACAAGGATTAATTCATCCATTAGTCAAATTTATAAAGTATTAGGTTACTTTTATCTTGTCGGCCAGATCCACGACTAAATATTTATGCGCATCCTCCAAAGTTGGTTAAGACAAAGAGAGGACACAAACATAACTTAATCAAGAATGAATAATTTTAATTAATTACATATTATACATCTACAATTACTATACTTGTCGGGTTGGCCTTATAGCACAGATAATCAACAAGTTAGTGCATCAGATCTTCTAGATCACATACCAGTGAGTGTGCATCAAAAAAATCCTTCACCAAGGTATTTCAAACATCGACAGACCTTTCTTAGAGATCCTCGACCCAAAATATTTGTTCGGTAAGGTGTTCAGATCAACTTTTATGCTTGTAACCAGATGCCCTATTCTTTACTCTATTCTACCAGTAGAAACCAAAATTATACTGCAGACCGGATGTAAGACTTAGGATGTTATTTAGATTTCTTAGGTTGCCATCAATGACAAAACTTACAAGCCATATGCCAACAACTATGAAACTGGTTCACACACTAGTGAACATAAATTTTTTTGACCATGGATCTAGATGCCAAAATTTTGGATATAGAAACTCTGAGAACTTCTATCCAACATATCCAAACCACAAGAAAATATTCAATCCAAAAGAAATGTGAAGCAAAACGATAACACCTCTACAAACCAAAAAGCATATGCAACACCCTGTTTCCTCATTTTATCAAATTTCTCAATATACTTGACATCTTTATCACTACCACAATCATGAACATAAGCTTATCAAAGTGACACCAAATGTTAACACTGGTAACTTAACTGATGATAGCATAGTGCAACTAATCAAAGAAATAATCTCTCTCAATCACTACACAAATATTACCAATGACAACACAAGCTTGTTGACATCAATGAAAACACCTTCATACTAGCAATAATCTCACCCTTTATCATTGATGGCAACACAAGATGTGGAAAACCATCAAATAAAAGATACACAACACCCCTTTCAAAATTTTCTCTATCTCTCCCTCTTTCAACTTTTTATCTTCCTTTTCGCTTTGTATAAACATTTTTTTTTGCATGAATCTCTTTCTTCCCCCCCTTTGAAATCAATGGAAAGGGACAAAATATTTTGTATTGTTCTCCCCCTTTGAAATATAACCAAGATACTTGTAACTTCTTTGAATACTCCCCCTTAGAGGTATACACCAATCAACTCAACAACTTTAGTATAATGAAAACATATATTCTATATTACAACAATGTCACTACATGCCACCCTGAGCCAACATCAATCTAGAAAGGAATGAATCCATAGATCCCCTAGAGTGATGCATCTCCATATGCATCTAGTTCAAAGGAGGGGAAACCAACCCCAACTTCTCTCAAAGATACTAAAAATTATCCTTAGAAAGAGCCTTAGTAAATATGTCAACAATTTGATTCTTTGTAGGTACATATTCAAGCTTTACTTCATTCTCCACAACCTTCTCTCTCAGAAAGTGATATATGATTTGGTCTATTAGCTTTGTTCTTGAATGCATCACTAAATTATTTAAAATATTGATTGAACTTGTATTATCACAAAAGATAGAAATAGGCTCATCATACACCACTCGGATATCCTTCAATGTTTGTCTTATCCACATCATTGTATGCAACAAGATGTTTTTGCAATATACTCAACCTCTGCAGTAGATAAAGAAACATAATCTTGTTTCTTACTTCGCCATGATACCAATCTACATCTAAGAAAGAATGCACCACCACTTGTACTTTTCCTATCTACACAACCAATCCATTCTACATATTTGTAAGCACTCAATGTGAAATCAATATGCTTAGGATACCACAAGCCATAATATGGAGTTCCCTTCAAATATTTGAATATCCTCTTAACTATTGCAACATGTGTCTATTTAGGTTCTTAAAATCTAGCCACAAGACAAAATGCATGCATGATATTTGGTCTATTAGCAGTTAGGTATAAAAATTCTAGAAATCATAGATCTATACTTGGTATGATCATTGTTAGGGGATTCATTATCCTTACTCAATTTTCAACTAGTAACTATAGGAGTACATACCGGTTTGGAGTCTTCCATTCCAAACTTCTTCAACATTTCTTTAATATACTTTGATTGTGAAATGAATATTCCTTTATTTTTCTGATTGATTTGTAGACCAAGGAAGAAATGTATGTCCCAAATATAGACATCTCAAACTCTTTCTGCATCTCTTCTACAATCTTTCTACCCATAGCTTCATTTCCTCCAAAACTTATGTCATCAACATACACAACCGCTATCAAGATTCAATTTTCCTCAACTTTAAAGTAGAGATCACTATTTGTGTTGCCCTTATTGAATAATTTCTATCTCAAATATCTATCCAAACTTTCATACCAAGCTCTAGGATCTTGCTTCAATCCATACAGTGCCTTCTTCAATCTACATACCATATTAGGTTTATCTGACAACTGAAATGATTTTGGTTTTTCCATGTAAACTTCCATTTCTATTTCTCCATTCAAGAAAGTAGACTTCATATCCATTCGATAAAATTTAAAGTCCTTATGCGTTGTAAATTCCAAAAACATCTTGATTGATTCCATTCTATCCATTGGGGAAAATTTCTCCTTAAAATCTATTCCTTCAACTTGTGCATAACCCTCACACACAAGCCTTGCCTTGTTTTTTACCACTTCTCCATTCTTATTTAGCTTGTTTCTAGAAAAATTTGTTCCAATAATAGTTTTGTTTTCCAGTCTAGGAACCATTGGCAACACAAGGGAAGACAACTAAGAAGGGGGGGTGAATAATTTGTCAAAAAAATTATACGTATTAAACTTATTCTCAGATCTGATAATTAAACATGAAAGGAAAAATCATCACCACATCAGAAACACACATAGCACCAATATTTTTGCATGGAAATCATGTTAGGGGGAAAACCACGATGGAGGTTAATCCACAATTTTATACTCTATTAAAAGTATAGTAAATGGGGAATGCAAATACATTCAAGAAAACTACCTAGAGCTCACTGCTCAAATACAAAAAGGCTTACTGCCCAAAGGAAGACACACTGTCTTACAGTTACATTCAGATTAAATCCATTTGAATATTTTGAAATGAGAAAATATCATCTGCTAAATGCCTGATTATAGTTTTGGTTAAGCACATAAAATCTACTCACTCAAACTTCACACACTTCACTCATGCATGTCTCAAATGAGATAAACAATCACTCATATATATCTGCAACCAAGGATAACATCATCTACATGTCAACTTTAGTAAAATATAATGTGAATGCAAATTGTTGGCCCAAAACATAAATAATTATCAATGCAAATCAAGCATAGTCATCCACAACATAGTAGGGACCCAAAATAACATTCACGAACATGAAACACTTTCAAATATTATTCCTTGAAGATCCACAACATGCTACAATCACCCTATCAGCGATGAACATGAAAAACATGAATACACAAGAGAAAATCACCAATCATGAGCATAATGATCAATGCAAACCAACAACACAAATAGAGCACAATCTAGAAACATACAAAATCATCATGAATCACCATAGAAGCATTTGCATCAACTCAGATTACTAGAATCAAATTATCTTCTTCTAGAAACACCAACTATAGTAACAAAATAACTGGCAAAACACAGATACTCATAACTCGATCAAATCTTTATGTGAACCTCTAAAAATTTTAGTGGATAAACTAGATAGGATTTAAAAAAAATACTTTAATCCACAACTTCTAATCACCAATATACTTAACTAGCCAACAAACCAAACTTCATTTCACCACTGACAACCTGCAACTTATTTTATTACAATTTTCTCAATATCCTTGACATATACAACCTCTAATGAATAAATTACAATAATATTGACATCAATGACAACCACATATCAGCAACATCGAACAATATCCCCCTTTGGCATTGATGGCAACACATAATATGAAAAAAATATCATCAACACAACTTTCTCTTAGCACTTTCTCCTGCTTAGGTTTTTACTCTTCTCCTTGGATAATCTATGTTTTTTCACATGACTCTTCTCCCCCTTTGACATCAATGATAGAGGAAATGTGTACCTTTCTCCACAAAAGCTATGAACCACATATCTACATCTGACTACTCCCCCTAAGTATCAGCCACCATAACATCAATCCAAATCAAGATATGATTATGAAATGCATAGACTGATGTAATGACTTGCATCATAGTTCTGATTAGGAGGGGTAATCACCCCTAGCTTCCCTCTGAGATACTCAAAATTATCCTTAGGAAAGGGCTTGGTAAAGATATCTCCAATTTTTTCCTTAGTAGGCACATACTCCAATATGACTTCCTTGTCGCTCACTTTGTCTCTCAAAAAGTGAAACATGATAGATATATGCTTGGTTTTTGAATGCAACATTGGATTATTAGAAATGCTAATTGCACTTGAATTATCATAGAATATAGCAATAGGTTCATCATACACAACTTTGATATCTTTGAACATCTACTTCATCCACATTACTTGAGTACAATTTTTATCAACAACAATGTATTCTACCTCTATAGTAGATAAGGATATGGAATTCTGCTTCTTACTTAACCATGAAATCAACTTCTTTCCCAAGAAAAATGCACCACCAGTAGTACTCTTTTTGTCATTCACATCTCTTGCCCAATCAGAATCAATGAAAGCACTCAAAGTAAAATCTTCTTTAGGATACCATAGGCCAAAATCAACTGTTCCTTTCAAGTATCTAAAAATTCTCTTCACAACTGTCACATGAGATTCCTTAGGATTAGCTTGAAATCTTGCACAATTCATACGACATTCATGATATCAAGTCTAGTTTGAGTTAAATAAAGAAATCCACTAATCATAGATCTATATCTAGTTTGATTTTCTTTAGGAGAATCATCATATTTTATCAACTTACATCCTATCACAATAGGTGTACCAAATGGCTTTCAATCTTCCATACCAAACTTATTTAGTAGCTCTTTCACATATTTGAACTGAGATATAAATATCCCTTTATCTAACTAAGAAATTTATAATCCTAGAAATAATTTCATTTCTCTAATCATAGACATCTCAAACTCACTCTACATCTCTTCAACAAACTTTTGTACAAACTATCATCTCCTCCAAAAATGATCATCAACAAAGACTTCAACAATCAAATATTTATCATGATCAATCTTGAAATAAAAATTACTCTTAGCAGTACCTTTGTTAAATCCAAGCTTCAACAAATACTTATATAATCTGGCATACCATGCTCTTAGGGGTTGGTTAAGTCCATACAATGCTTTCTTCAACTGACAAACCATATCTCCCTGATCAGTCAATTGAAATCCATCAAGTTGCTCAATATACACTTCTTCTTCCAATTCACCATTTAGGAATGATGACTTGACATCCATCTGATAAACCTTGAACTTTTTGTAGGAAACATAAGTAAGAAATAGTCTCACAACTTCAATTCTAGCAACAGGGGAAAAATTTTATTCAAATTCAATTCCTTCCATCTAAGAATATCCTTTACACACCAATATTACTTTGTTTCTAACAAATTCACCTTGCTCATTCAGTTTGTTTTGAAAGACCCATTTAGTTCCAATTACATTTTTGTCCTTAGGTCTAGGAACAAGAGTCCATGTATCATTCTTCTCAATTTGCAACAGTTCTTCTTTCATTGCTTCCATCCAATGTTCATCTTTACATGCTTCATTTACACTATTTGGCTCAGTCTTTAATATCAAACATTATTCTTTTGCAATTCTTCTCCTAGTTTGAAAACCTTTGTTCTTGTCACCTATAATCTAATCTTCTAAATGATTAAATATTACATACCTTGGATTCTTAGGCTATTCTTGAACTTCAGGTTCTTGTGATCTCTCTTCTGCACTTTTACTACTTGTTTCCTCTTGGCTTTCCCGATTAACTGGAATTGTTTGCACTTGATTTTGAGTCTGATCAGAACTGGCATTTTGATCATCTGAATCATATCCACAAGTTCTATATGGTCTAACCATGTCTTCATCAACCTTTACATTAGTAATTTCAACTACTTTCCTTAATCTCTTATTGAAGCAACAATAGGCTTTACTTTTAGTAGACTAACCAGGAAATATTCCTTCATCAGTTATGGAATCAAACTTTCCTATAGCTTCATCTCTTTTGATATCACATTTTCTTTCAAATATTTTGAAGTATCTAACAATAGGCTTATGACCAAACCATAGCTCATAAGGAGTCTTACCAGTATCACCTTTGACATATACCCAGTTGATAGTATAAACAAGAATACTCACATATTCTCTCCAATAGATTTGTGGGACATTTCCTTCTAGCATCATAGTCCTAGGAGCATCTAGAACTGTCATATTCGTCCTTTCAACAACTCTATTTTGTTGAGGGTTTGTGGGGCAGATAATTGTCTCTTCATCCCATGTTCTTCACAAAAGGAATTAAACTCATCAGAAGTGAACTCAGTACCTCTATCTGATCTTAGACACTTAATCTTCAGACCTATCTCTCTCAACCTTAGCCTTAAAAATCTTGAATTTCTCTAAAGCTTAAGATTTTTTCTTTAAGAAGGAAACCCACATCAATCTAGAATAATCATCAATGAGTAACATGAAATACTTGTCTCCTTGTAAAATTCTGATTCTAGAAGGACCACACAAGTCAGTGTGCACAAGATCCAATACTCCATTTGAAAAATGTTGTTTTGTTTGAAATGAAACTCTAGTTTTCTTCCCCAACTGACATTCCTTGCATAAGGTATTAGTAGGCTTTACCAACTTAGGAAGATCTTTCACAACCTGAGTAGAACTTATCTTGATAATATTATCGAAGTTTTTGATGATTCTAGTTGATGGTTTAATTATTGATAGGGTTGTTGTCTATTTCCTACAGTTATCATGAGACTTTGATACTTGGGAGTTGATCTTTTCATAATATTTCCTTGAAACCATAGAATTTGGACATGAACTTATTTTAATAACTTTCAAATGATATTGACATGCTATGTGAACTAACTGTGTTAATTTTGCATGTGATTAATTAATGCCACTTTAAGATAATTATGGGTATGCAGTTGTTTTGTGTGCTAACATTGTCATGCAAATAATTTGAGGCCTGCAATTTAGGAAGATTCAACCAGCTGGTTGTGTGCCATATCACTCAATAAGGTGGTTATTTACTGAAGAGAAGACTCTTGGTGGCTGGAGATTCCTCATGCACATCAGATTGTAACCACCTTGTAATGGTCTTAAATGTTGTCGAGCATGACCTGGCATTACTATTGTGCCAAATTCACATTAAGGCAATCATGCCTGATAGGTTCTGTGCATGCGTAGATGCCTCTGCCCTTTTTCATGCTTTCCCTAATGTGGCAACCTCTGTGTTTGTGGGTGTTGACCGCCTTGCTAGGTGGTTGGATAAATAAGGCTCTAATTTTCCTTCTGAGCTCTCAAACATAATATAGAAGCTTATTTAATTTGATGTTATCATACTCTTGAGTTTTAGTAATATAGTCATTTTGCTCATTTGTACTCTTGTTTTCCAATAAATGAAATGAAGTTATAAGTTCGTGTATCTAAGTCTATCTTAGTTTTAGGGAATACTTGTCTAAGGGGGCCCACTTGGTGAGTATTCCATCCTTTAGCTTAGTTTAGCTTAGTTGTTATTTTATTTTTAGTTATTAGTTAAGAATCTGGTACTGACTTTTCCTATAGCCACTAGAAATCCATTCTATGACTGTTCTTGTAGCCAAAGCAAACAAAGTAGTTTTGTTGTGCACTTTTCACACACACGCCCCACCAGAGGTGGGGACCCTCTTTTTCTTCCACATCTTTGCACCTTGGCTTTGTCAATTTTTGATTTTTCTCTTCTTGGAGGTTATTTTGGGATTAAATCCGGATTTGGTTTGATAGGCGTGGTATTTTGAAGTGTTTTGGGGCCTTGGATTTTAGAAATGAGGATTTTTCAAGTGAATTTTCAATGTGATGTTTAAATATTTTTGCGCCAATGGATAGAGGACAAAAAATTAGGCCATGTTGCTTTTTGAACTTTTTGAAAATTCATTCGAGAAAAAAAGTTATGGGGTTTCGAAGTTTTTCTTTGATTTTCTGGTCAAATCCGGGATTTTCCACCTCGTCTGGATTTTGGCGGATTTTTGTCACTTTTCAGGATTTTCCACCCCATCTGGATTTTGGTGGATTTTGCTCATTTTTTGGGATTTTCCACCCTATCTGGATTTTGGCAAATTTTTGTCATTTTTCGGGATTTTTCACCCCGTTCGGATTTTTCCGAGTTTTTTGTCAAATTTGGGATTTTTCACCCCATCTGGATTTTTTCTAGATTTTTGGCCATTTTTTGGGATTTTCCCTTCCTCGCAAATTTTTCCTGAACTCTGAAATTTATTAATAGGGTTGAATTTTTGAAATTTTATGATGGAGTTGAAATTTCCAAGGGTTTATTTATGCTTAATTTTAATATTTGTGGTTGGATTTTCACATGTGAGTTATTAATGATTATATCTATTTTTCAGGATTGAATAAATAAAAAAAGGAGCACTTGCATATGGATTCATGCCAAGAGGAAAATCTGGAAAATATTTAAAATGCACCTACACAAGAATCTGTGCCACAACCTATCTACAACTAGAAGATATGTTTCAAACATGGAGTGACGTGTGATGCTGTTTTCACTCTCCAATCATAATTTTTTATTAAAATCATGGTGGCAGATTGTTGATTTCTTATTGCTCTTGGATGTAACCGCTTTATGCTATTGGATGAAGATGTACCACATTTTTTTAAACCCTAATGTAAATTCTTAGGGTTTCTTGAGGATTAATTGCATCCATTGGATTGAATTTAATCCTGGCCCTTGATTTAAAAATGTAATATCTATAAAAGGCCAGTGCCTTCTCATTTGTAAGTAGGTCAGAAGGGGTTAGAGAATAGTTGGTCAGAGGCTGCAAAGACAGAATTGGCTAAGTTAGAGGTTAGATTCTGCAAGTCGATAGTTGTAGGGGAGGAGAGAAACTGGAAATTGTTATGTAATGCTGGAGAAGATAATGCAAATGAGTTGTTGATTTGGAAAAATTTGTGTTTACCTTTGACAGTTTATGGTTTCTTGTTCTTAATTCTCAGTGTTAGATGTTAGTTTTCAGTTCTTTCATGATAATGGTGAAATGTTAATGATGTTGATCGATCTTCGGTCCATACTTTTAGCAATTTGCTGATTGTAAGTTGCTGTGTAAAGTTAGTCTAGGCCTTATTTTGTGCTAAGTTCAGCTGTGGATGCTTGTTTACATTGCGCCATTTATTGGGTATGTGGATGAATGTTCATAGTCTGAAAATCTTCATTTTCCTCAGAGGATTGCACCATTTTTGCGGAGTTGCAGGCTTGTCCTTGATTAAGTAGAAATTGGTTTTATTGGTGATTTGTCCGTTTGCAACATTCATCATTGTTGTGATTGATTTTCAGAGTAATTTTAATCTTAGATCTCTCTTAAACTCTTATCTTTTGCTATTTATTTTATAACTGGGTTAAATTTAGGTTTTGAAGTATCAACATATCATCAGATCTGATAAATTTGACTCCAGTGTTTGCTTGCAGTAAGGTCCCTTTGTGATTACCAACATTTTCATATTTATCATTGAGTTGTTTTATTGCATTGTCAAGACCTGACATTAGAGACCTTGGGCTTATCTCTTTTCCCATAGAGATTTACCTTTCAAGAGAGATAGGATATCATATTTTGTCCGAGTTGTTGTTGTGCAGAAAACACCATCAACAAGTTTCCTATTTGTTCACTCAAATTTTAATTTCTATCATGCATTTTAGTTTAGCCTAGTTATGGGTTGATGTTAAACATTTATGTTATTTCCTTCCGAGAAATTTACTTTCAGTATTATGTCTTTCTTAGCTTTAGGATGAATATGGCTACTTTGGATTCCCAGTGCACATACATTGCTAACCCATTTCAAGTTTATGTCCCTGGGTTGACAATTTAAATGCACCTTCATGATGATTGAGATAGCTATTCAGATTAGATGTCTAATCTCTGAATCATAGCTATAAAGGCTTAGTTGTTGAAACATTATAGGAGGCCAACATTTTTGGCATCGTTGTCATTAATGGTTTTAAACTAGGAAGTTCTTGGGAGTCATTGATAGTTTTCCTTCTAGTATTTCTAGAAGATTTTCTTAGTATACCCCTTGTTTAGAAGAGTTATGACCCCCTATTCTTGTACCAATTCTTTGTGTGAGTTGGATGATAGTGAATTGATACTGTATGGATAGAGAAAGTAGAAGAGATGCTCATGGGAGATTCCTTCCTAACAATCCTAATCTATTCCAGATAGTTGAGTATCATAACCTGCCGAGAAATAAAGTAGAAGAAGAACCACACCTCTTTGTTGATACATTTCTAGATTTAACCAATTCTGAAGTTTCCTCTGAAGATCAAAATATTTTTGAAGACCCTTTTGCTGTGGAACTTCATCAAGCAGGCATGGGGGATGCAAATGGAAATGGACCTAATATACCTAACTGGTCAACTTTTCCTTTCCCTGTTGCTCATCAAAATCAAGTAGACAACCTCAAGAATATCCCTAATTCTGTCCTTCCTAAGTTCTATGGACTTGTTAGAGAAGATCCTGATACATTCTTATTTGAGTTTGATATACTATGTAGAAGTTATGACTATACCACTGATGCCCATAGGCTTAAGCTATTCCCAACCAAATTGAAAGAAGCTGCATTAAGATGGTTCATGAGCCTAGGTAGAGATACTGTGGAGACTTGGGAGGACATGAAGATAAAGTTCCTTGAGAAATACAAAGAATATTGTAGAGGCAGTGACATGAGAGGAGATGACATTTTTAGAATGCAACAAAAGGAGGATGAGAGATTGGAAGATTTCATTTCAAGGTTTCTATTTTTCCTATAGAAATCTCCACACCATACACTTAATGAAGAGCCACATAAGCTTCTTTTCTTGAGAGGAATTAATGATAGCTGCACATATTCCTTGAACATGATGGGAGGAGGAGATATCACCCAAGTTCCTTGAGAGGATATCAATAAGATATGTCAGAACTATTCTAGGGAAGCTTCAAAGAAGAGGAAAGCTTACCAATATTCTATGAGTAAGTCATCCACCAATGGAGTTTCAAGGATGAGTATTATTCAGTTGATGGAAGATTTCAAGTAGGAAATCATAAACAATTTGACTACTCAGCTCAATTCACTTTAGGCAAAGAAGAAACAAGAGGAGGGATAGGCAATGTTGGTAGAATATTGCTCTCATTGTAGACAAAAGAAGGATTGCAGATGCAAGATGATAGATAATGTTGACAAAAAGTAGATGGCACCCGAGTTCAAGCCAATCCTGGGTGATGATGATCAAGTCTAATATGTTGCACAAAGGAGGCCATGGGCTCCAAGACAGGGTGTGCCACTAGATCCATTATCTTTTACTAGGCCATATTTCAATTCTTATTCATCTGGTAATCAATGGAAACCCCAATATCCATCCAATTATGGAGGATATCCACTACAGCCTTGGAGTAACCATCCACATGCTTGGACCAATCACCAAAACTCTCCACCCCAGTGACAACAACCTTAGGGTAATTGGTAGTAGTTTCAAGGAAACTAGCAGGAAACATCTCAATAGAGGGGAGGAAAACAATGGCCAAACTAGTCAACCAATTACATGCAGCCACCTTCTCAGCCCCAACAACCTACTATAATGCCTCCTCCTACTAATTCAAGTTCAAATGCAACTAAACCTACTCAGATACTAGTCAAACCCACATCTAACCCAAATAATAAACCACAACAACAACCAATATACTCTATTGATCCACATCAACTCCTTGCATATGTTGTGAGTGTAAGTGACATCCGTTTACATTAAAGAACTAATTTTTTCAGCCCCTTCCACACCTATTATCACTGAGATTCTTGTGGAAGAGGAGGGGCCTTTGAATGTCTCTGTTCAGCCAGGTGCACCTAAAAATCCTGAACTAGTTCCAGTCAAGCAAATTGAGCCAAAACCACCATTTCCTCAAAGGTTGGAAACTATAAAACAAAAGGAAGAAGAGGAGGACAAAATTTTTGACATATTAGATTAGTTGAAGCATATATGTGTCCAAATACATCTATTTTAGGCCATAAAAGATGTTCCCATATATGGCAAGTCAATCAAGGAAGCATGCCTTAAGAAGCCAGGAAAAAAAGAATAATGATCCCACTACAATTGATGTGGTGGGATAGCTTGCTGACATTATGCTCATGAAAGTGATTGTTCCCAAGTATAATGACCCAAGGAGTCTCATGGTAAGATTTTTCATAAATGAGATGCAGATAAAGAATGCTCTGATTGATTTGGGAGCAACAATAAATATGATGACTAAGGACATCCTGCAACAACTAAATATTATAAGCATGAGACCTACTCCTACTATCCTGTAGCTTGCTGATAGTTCTATTGTTAAGCCTTTTGGTATAGTAGAAGATCTTGTAGTAACTCTAGACTCTTGGGAGAACCTAACAAATTTTATGATTCTTTCTCCTAAATCCACACTAGGAGGGTACCCCATTATTCTTGGAAGACCATGGTTAGCAATAGTAGATGCTTATATTGGATGCCGAATAGGAGACATGACCATTTCTGATGGAAAGAGCACTAAATTTTTTTTTTTCTACCCTCCCTCTCAACCATCCCATGATAAGGATAATCCAGTATGGCCACATGTTGGTGAAGAGGATGATGAAGTTAATTCTATGACACAACTTATGATGTTAAGCTGAAGTCCTTTCCTACAACTTCAAGATGAAGATGAAGTATTGTCTAACATAATTCAAAACCATTATGAGGTAGAGGAAGCGCCACCCTCTCATGTATCTGATTTTTCTCATACAGTGAAAACACTCTTGTTCGCTCTTCCTGCAACCGCTCTTCCTATAGATGCCTTTCCTTTAGCCAAAATTCTTGTAGGTAAAGGTATGTTTCATGAAATCAAATTACCAAGCATTAGTGATATAGTTATGGTAGAGTTAACTACACAAGTTCAGGTGTCAAAAGGGAAACATTTGAATATCGATAGTAAATTGTGTAAAGAACAACAATTGTCATTGGAAAAATTACTAAAGGCACACCAAAATGAATTTTTCATGGGACTATCATGATATGAAGGGATTGGATCCTAAGCACTCATAGTATATACATAAGAGATGATTTTACACCAGTGAGGTAGCCACAAAAAATAATTAACCCTACATTGAGAGAAATACTAAAGGGGGGACTACAAAAATTGCTAGATGCAAGATTTATCTACCCCATTTAAGATAGCTAGTGGGTGTCCCCATTGGTGATTATGCCAAAAAAGGAGGGAAGTGGTGAGTTTGCATTGATTACAGGGAACTTAACTCTACCACCAAAAAGGACAATTTTCCTTTGTCATTCATAGATCAAGTTCCGTAGTCACTTGCAAAAAAGCAATACTTTTCTTTTCTTGATAGATTCAGTGGCTACAACCAGATCCAAATTGCACCAGAGGACCAGAAGAAGACTATGTTTACCTATCCTTGGGGGACCTATGCCTATTCAATACTTCCCTTTGGCTTATGCAATTCTCCTGCAACTTTTCAGAGGGTAGTAATTAGCATCTTCTTAGACATCTCTCATGATTGCATGGAAATTTATATGGATGATTTCACTACTTATGGTGCTGATTTCAATGAAGCATTGGAAAATAGTAAGAGAGTCTTACAAAGATGTGAAGACCACAATCTATATTTAAATAGTGAAAAGTGCTTCATGATGATGTAGGAAGGTGTATTTCTTGGCCACTACATCTCTCACAAAGGAATTCAAGTAGATCCTGCAAAGATTGAGGTAATTACCAATCTTCCTATCCTTACGAAACAAAAAGATGTTAGGAGTTTCTTAGGACATGTAGGTTATTATAGGGGGTTCATCAAATACTTTAGCAAAATGAGAACACCATTGTATAATCTCCTAACTAAAGATGTTGAATTCTAATGGATAGAAAGTTGTGACAATGCATTTTTCTGATTTGAAAGAAAATTTAACTCATGCTCCTTTACTCAAGGGACCTAATTGGGAGTTTCCTTTTCACATACATATAGATGCACAAACTATGATATGTGAGTAGTCCTAGGATATAAAGACGGAGCTATTAAAAATGCAATTTACTTTGTCAAAAAGAATCTGCAAGGAGCTTAATTCAATTATACGGTGAAAGAAAAAAAAATGTTAGCAGTGATCTATGCTCTAAACAAATTTAGACATTACATAATAGGCTACCAAATCTTTGTGCACACCGATAATGTAGCCATTATATATCTTATAAATAAACCTCTAATTTTGAGAAGGCTAGCTAGATGGTTATTACTAATGGAGGAGTTTGGCATAACCATTGTGGATAAACCAGGGAAGGATAATGTTGTTGCCAATTTTCTTCCAAGGTTGACCAGATCCAAAGACAATCAAGTCATAGATGATTCTTTCCCGATGAGTACTTATTTTCCATTAACTTGTAGACACCGTGGTATGCTGACATAGATAATTTTTTGATCACAGGGAGAGTCCCTCCTCACTTTTCTCCAAAAGAGAGGAGAGTGCTCATTGAAAAATATTTTCATTTCTCATGGAATTTTGGATGTTTGTTCTACACTGGACCCGACCAAGTCATGAGGAGATGTGTGAGAGAAGATGAAACAATTGATATTTTGCATGCATGTCACAATGAACCCTATGGAGGAAATTTTGTAGCAAAGAGGAAAGGAATGAAGATTTTGAACACATGGTATTAGTGGCCAACACTCTATAAGGATGCAAGGAGATATACAAGGAAGTGTGACAAATTCCAGAGGATGGGCTAGCCAACCAAATCCGATGAGATGCCAATTTACCCCAAGGTAGTAATCACTTCATTTGATAAGCAGGGACTAGATTTTGTAGGATCCATTGATCCTCCATCAAAAGATAAATCCTATATTTTGGTATACACTAATTATGTAACTAAATGAGTGGAAGTTAAGGCCATGAAGCATGCAAGAGATAACAATGTTGCAAAATTTTTGTATGAAGAAATTTTCACATGGTATGGGGTTCCAAGAGAGATAGTGACTAATCAAGGGACTCAATTCACTTCCACCCTTGTTACAACACTAGTTAATGAGTACAACATTATGCACAGGAAGTCTACTCCTTATCACCCCCCAAGCCAATGGCCAAGTTGAGGTGACTAATAGAGAAATTAAAGCCATTCTGACCAAAACAGTGGCTTTCCACAAAAAGGATTGGGCAAGTAGGCTAGTAGAATATGTTTGGGCCTATAGAACCACCTAGAAAACAATTAAATGATTCACTCCATTTGAGATACTATATGGAAAATGATGCCCATTGAATTTGAGCATAAGAATCTTAGGATTGTAGTAGAATTGGGCATGGATATTTCTGAAGCACAAAGAGATAGAATCATGTAGCTAAATGCTTTGGATGAGATGAGGAAGGAAAATTTGCATTACAAAGAGGTACTGCAAACTCAATGAATACAATGGCATGATAAATTCATCAAGGATAAGAAATTTCAGCCTGGAGATTGAGAACTGCTCTATGACTCAAGATATCATGATAATGTAGAAAAAATATAGACAAGATGGATTGGACCATATGAGTTGGATGAAGTATTTTCAAATGGATTTGTTTAGCTTACTACCATTGACCTAATCAGGTTTAAGTTGCTGGTGAATGGTCATCACCTGAGATTGTATCACATTGCAACTTCCAAGGAAGAGTTCCTACAACAAATCACTCAACATGCAATGCCTGAACCTCTTGCAACCGAAGGAAGTGGACCTACTATCCCCTCTTCTGGATAATTAAGGTACATAACTTCTCATAATAAAGATTCCCACCTTGTGGGGGTCCACTTCTTCACCCATCCTCCCATTCATTCCACCTTTCTCTCTCTTCCACCTCCCCACCATCATTTCACTTCACTTCATTTTATCCCACCTCATTCCACACCACTCTCATTAATTGCTCAACTCATTTCTTGAAAAGTGACCAATACTTTCTCCATGATCTTTGTAATAAATCTTCCACAAATTTAGGTACATGCGCATCAATTGTTATATCTTAATTATCTTTTAGTGAATTTATTTAATTGTTGTGAATTAATATGGAATGTTCACCATAGCATGCAATTATTCCCTGCCCCTATCAAATCAACATTCCACCTCACATGTCAGGAAACATGTGAAAATTTAGGTTGGGGGGACATGTCAATACCATGTCTGCATGTCTGCTCGTGTTGGTTCATGTCGGCAAGATTTAAGTCATTGAGCCAATTTGAATTAAGAAAAGACAACTCGTATGTGTGAAATGAAAATCCTCTACCATCATTTTCCTTAATCATAACCTACATCTATTAATACTTTATTTCTTTAATTATTCCTATCATAATCCTAAGCCAAAAGGTAAAATTCAATGACACAACCATTGGAAATTCGACAGAATTGCAAGAAGAAAAAGTTTGATTTTCAGATGAGAATTGTAGAATTTTTTTTTGCAGAGTAACTGATTGATTGCAAACAATGGGAGGTGAGATAATCAGAAATGAACCCATAGTTCATGATATACTACTATAGGATGTGTCTTGCCTGGCTGAGTTTAGAAATTGTGGATGAGTAGACTATTTCTTAAAGCTGAATGGTTTTGACAAAGATATTACATCAGAATTCGCTTAGAAATTGTCTCAAGGAAAGGCCACAATGAAAGGGTTGAAAGTCATATCTACAGAGGAAAGAATTGCAAAAGTTACTGGGTTACCTACCGAGGGTGAAAATGACCCTGTCGCTAGGGATGCTAGGTCGGCTAGGGCCGAATTTATAGAACCTAATGACCCTCCATTGAGAAGAGAAAAACAAGGAGCAAAGAGGACTTCTCTACTCGAGCTATGGAAGTAGGTTGTAGTCTATGTCATCAAGTATATCACTTGCGGAGGTCACTAGTCAAATCTACATTTTGTGCATTTTAAGCTCCTAAATCACATGAGGTACAAAAGGAGAATTAATGTGCCCAATGTGCTATTCCATCTTCTTTTGACCATGGTAGTAGAGACCCAGAAAGGTAGGGATAATTTCATTTTACTTCATTGTTTGATTAAACTATTAGTTGAAAACTCTTTGCATGATGTGTCTGATATTTCCTTGGAAGAATTTTTGAGTATTGATAAAGTTAGACTAGAAAACTTGCAACCTAGGGTTTTGCCTCAACCTTATAGGGTTGGGAGGAGAAGGAGAAATGTTGGGGCCACTCTTGGTGCCTCAACTTCTGAAGCAAGCCCTAGTTGAAACCTTCATGTAGCCACACAAACTATTGAGATTAGTTGTTTTGGGGTAGAGCATTCTGATAAAGAGAGTTCCTCTCCTAAATCTGATGGTGATGTTCTTCTTGGCACCTTAATGGAAACTAGGGCACAAAAGAGGAAGGAAGAACTAAAGGAAGGAAAATCTAAAAAGAAAATGGTAGAAAAGGAAGTGCCAAGCTCCAAGAAATGAAAGGCTGACACTATTTTTCCTGCAATAAAGGAAAGACAAAGAAACCCTCCCATAAAATTGAAGTCAGCTAAGCCAGCTATTGGGGTATCTCCTGAGGGAATCCCTAAACTTGAGAAGTCACCACAAGAGGATACAAAAGCTCCAATGGAGCAGGTAATTGTTGAAGAAGAGAATGTGTTCAAAGAAGCAAGAAATTTAACATTGGAAGATCTTGCCAATATAGTAGAACAAGTTGAAAATTAGGAGCTCTTGTAGCAAGAGTTCACATAGCATGAGCAAGAACAAGAACAAGAGGCCCTGTAGATTGAAATGAGAAAACAAGAACTTGAAGCCTTGCAGTCAGAATTGGTTGAGAAAACATAAGCCCTGCAATTGGTACTCTACCAAGAGCAAGGACAAGTGCTAGGTAAAATGATGGAAGGATTACATAGGCCCTTTTATTTTTCAATGAGCATAGTAATCCTAAATTTATGGAAAGAAATACAAAGGGAAGCAGAATGGAAAGCAAAAAATCATAGGCTAAAGAACGAAATTGAATAGAAAGATGGGGAGATAGAGGATAAGAATGCAAAGATTGTTGTTTTGAAGAAGAAGGTGGATGACATGACAACTTTAGTATCAGAGATACTAGAATGAAGAGCTCCTTTGAGGATCTATGCCCTATATTTAAAGGAGAAGCATATTTCTTTCAAATTTGAAAAGCTTTTTTCAGGTTTGAACCCCTCCATTGAGACCCCTACTAAACTTTTCAATGCTTTTTGGATTGCTCCTCCTGAGATGAAAAATTTATTGTCTGAATTTTATTTACATAATTTTGCTGTAACCAAAGACCATGAGTGGAATCCACTCCTATATGTTGGGGATGCCCAATTACGAGCATTCATTGAAAGGGAAAGTAGAGGTGCAGAAACGCTTTCCTAATGATAAAACCATAGAGGAGACATGCAAAGACTAGTTTTAAAACATTAAAACACTTAAGATGAAAACATGCAGTTTAACAATAGTAACAAAAATAAAATGATTCAGACATAACACCAGATTTACATGGGAAAACCCTTTCGGGAAAAAACCCACCACACCAAGAGAAAGACACTTTATATTATAGTAAGCAAAAGATTACATACAAAGTTCTAGCCCTCAATCTTTGTTAGTTAGCTCACAAAAACACTTGAGTTTTCATGCACTCACTGTTACAATGCTATTTTGGCATACAACGAATACTAAACTCAACTGCCTCTTTCATAATATATTTCTTGTTCTAATCTCTCTCAGATTAATCGACTTCTTGTCAAGACCAACAATTTCAAGTCTCTATACAACCACCAATTAGGGTCCATTAAATTCAATTCTTCATTGACACGCCAAATCAATCTTGGATCGGATCCACCTGCAAAACTGCATCGAGCTACCCCCACAATAAATTCATTACAGAAAAAATAGAATTCGAGCTTTGCCAATCACCAAAATTTGATCACAAAAGACTACATAATAATTTGCTTTTCACCAATCCAGCTTCCGACAATAAAAGTTGTTTTGTAATAATGCTGCAAAAAAAAATGATGAGAAATCACCACATGTCACATTGCTATTCATTCCATCACTTGACCGAGCAATGATCGATCAACTGTCATCGGGCTCTAAAAACCCTTCGTCATCGCTAATAGTTGCATCACATTCTGAGCCGACAATAATCCGCTATCTCTAAAACACTGACTACCAAAAATATCGGGTCCCACAAGCCACATGTCCATCACTCAAGAGGTTTTGTGGCATCTAGGAGGGAATCACCAAGATTCCCATGAGCTCACCCAGAACGAGCTTTCGAGGCTGCCATGTGTCCACCACTCGTGCACTCGGCTTGGCCTACGTGGAAGCCGCTGGAGCTCCTTTGGGGAATCTCTAGCAACATCCATTAGATTCTCTAGGGAACTCCCGAGGTGTAGACAAGTGTCCAATGACCAGATAAACCTTTGCATAAAGCAACTTGGGGCCCACCATCTCTTCGCTGCGCTCACCACTTTGACTAGCCGCTATGCATCATGCGCACGGGCGATTCCACTCGGCGAAAAGGTAAACAAGAGTACTTGCCTTCAGATGCTGCAAAAAGCATGCTAGCACCATTAGATGAAATTGATAACAGCCATTGATGCAAGACATCAACACATTGGTGAGACAAAGAATTTAGTTCTGCCAATAGATGATTGCTCTACTGATAAAGCCAAGGTGAACAAACAATCTGCCAACTCCACGCCCGTCAGCCCATCCCTGTGAAAACTATCAGAGTCTCACCGATCAGACAAAGTCTCAGTGACCAGAGGGTCAAGCTGACCAAATGAGAACACCGCAGTAAAGATAAGGGCATAAATTTATCAAACCTTTAACAGAGGTCCAAGCTAGTAAATTGAGGGACATTTTCCAACAATCTCCCACTTGACGAAGACTTAGTGGCTTCCTCCAGACTTCAAATTCATTTTTGATCATAGGCCCCAAGGCCCATTGAGCTTGTACACCATCTAAACTTGTCTGTGCTTATTGGATTTGTCAATGGTTTAGCAATATTTTTCAGAGTATCCACCTTTTCTTAAAAAACTTTTCCATCCTCCACCATATCTCTCATGAAGTTATATTGCACATCGATATACTTCATCCTGGCATGAAAAGTTGGATTTTTTACCAAAAAAATGGCACTCTGACTATCACAAAAAAGAGTGATCTACCCTACATTGAAACCAATATAAGAACATAAGCAACTAAGCCAAACAATGTCTTTGCAGGCATGAGTCGCTGCTATGTATTCTGCCTCCATCATGGAAAAGCGACTACAGCCTATCACTTGCTCATCTAGCTGATTGCACCACCATTTAACATGAAAGTATATCCACTAGTGGATCTTCTACTATCAATATCCCCTACCCAATCAGAGTCCACATACCCGCGAATGCTAAGAGTTCTTTTTGATGCAACTTAATTTCCATGGTAACACAAAGTGCATTCTGAGGTACCTCTTAGATATCTAAACACTCTCTTTACAACATCCCAATGTGTCCTTGCTATATTTTCAACAAATCGGCTGAGTACTCCCACTACTTGAGCAATTTCTAGCCTTGTACAAACCATTACATACATTAAACTACCAACAACACTTGCATAAGGAACTTTGGTCATGTCCTCCATCTCAGTAGAAGATTTTGGACAGTCTTTAATAGATAGTTTCATTCCTTGGGTAACTAGAACAAATAGTTGCTTGCAATCACTCATATGAAATCTCTTCAGAACAGTGTTGATGTAATTACTTTGGTTGACCCAAAGCTTTCTGCCATTCTTGTCCCTGGTTATCTCCATCCCTAGAATATACCTTGCTGCACCTAGATTTTTCATTTTGAACTTTGCAGACAACTAAGATTTAAGATCTGAAATCATAGACGTACTATTTCCTATGAACAACATATCATCCACGTACAGGGTAATAATAAGAACATGACCATTTTTAATTTTATAATACACACAATGATCAGATTTTGATCTCACAAATCACATAGACAACACATATGTGTCAAACTTCTGGTACCACATTCTAGGTGATTGCTTCAAACCATACAAACATTTCTTTAATTTGCAGACTAGGCTTTCTTTACCTTTTTCAACAAAATGCTTAGGCTGGGACATGTAAATTTCTTCTTCCATCTCTCCATAGAGAAACTTTGTTTTCACATCCATATGCTTGATCTCTAAGTCATACATGGCTGCAAGTGACAACAAAAATCTTATAGATGTCAGCTTAGCAACAGGGGAAAAAAATTCTCCATAATCAATTGCCTGTACCTGGGAATACCCCTTTGCAACAAAATTCGATTTATACTTCTTAGCACTACCCTCAAGACCAGCCTTCTTCTTAAATACCCATTTACACTCGACAAACTTTCTTCCTTCAAGCAAAGGTACCAAATCCCAGGTTTCATTCTTTTCCAATGATTCCATTTCTTCATTCATGGCTTCCAACTAGGAATTTGCATCGACCATATTAATTGCCTTTTTAATAGTCCTAGGCTCCTCAGTGCTAGTAATTAAAGCATAGGCACAGTTCAAATCCAAAATGGAGAAACCATACCTATCAGGTTGTTGTTTTTGACGTGTAGACCTTCTCATTGGTTGAGATTGTGGTTCTTCATCTTCGAAACTCTCAGAGCTGCTAGAGCTCTCCTCAGTTTTAGGTACACCATGTAGTTCTCCCTTTTTTGGGGTTTGGGGAATCTCAACTACATCATTCTTCTTTTCTCTTTGATCTATCTCTAGTTGTGGATCAGCTGTAGAAGGTTTCAGCTCATGATATATTACACTTCTACTATACAAAACCTTCTCAGTATTAGGATTCCAAAGCTTGTATCCCTTCACACCAACACCATACCCGATGAAGATACATTTAACAACCTTTTTCTCCAACTTAGATCTTTTCTCATTTGGCACATATTCATATGCCTCACAACCAAAAACATGAACACTTCTCAGAGAGGGCTTCTTACCAGACCACACTTCCAAATGTGTCTTATCAACAAGAGCTCTGCAAGGAGAATGATTTACCAGGTAACATGTTGTAGCCATGACCTCAGCCTGGAACATCTCCTCCAAACCAACATTGCTCAACATACTCCTTTCCTTTTCCATCAATGTCTTGTTCAACCTTTTAGCAACTCCATTCTATTGTGGAGTATAAGGTGTAGTTTTACGCCATTTAATCCCATGGTCTTTACAGTATCTATCAAAATTTGGAGAACAAAACTCACCACCATTATGCATCCTCAAACATTTTATTTTTCTTCCAATCTGATTATTTACCAAGTTTTAAAACTATTTAAAATGATTGAACACTTCTGATTTACTTATAAGAAAGTATATAAATGCCCTTTTCAAATAGTCATCAATAAAAGAAACATAATATCGAGACTTCAATAATGAAGGAACATTCACTCGATGAAACACATCAAAATGAACATAGTCCAGTACACTAGAAGATTTATTAGAACTCAAGGAAAAGGAAACACTCTGTTGCTTTCCATAAATTCAGTGTTCACAGAAATCGAACTCAATATTACAATCTACAGGCCATTTAATAAGATTTTTACTTTTCAAGGTTTTTAAAACTTTCTCACCTATGTGACCAAGTCTATGATTCCACAACATGGTCTTCTCTACTGGGAGTTTCACCTGTAACATAGAATAAAATCTGGATATGATCTGCAACTAGAATAAACAATGTTAATTCTAATCTAAACAATATTAATCTAAATCAAACAAAAAAGAATGAATAAGTAAACATAATAAACTAAAAAAATCAATTGGAAAGCTCTCACTGAATATGCGTTCACTCCTTCGAATTATCTTGATTTCTCTTCTCCATTTTGTTGTTTCAGTATTCTTGCCCTCAAATTTTCAGTATTGATGGAAGCATAACCTTGTTGAATGTCTAAGAAAAATATTGAAGATAAATTTCTTCTCAAAAGTGTATGATTTCGGGAGGAGGAATAATGATAATGATAGGCCATTTTATAGATTTTTGGTTTTTGAACGATCGGCTAAAATTGAAAGAGAGATCGACGAACGAGATTGATGAATGTCATGCGATGTGAATTCTGTGTCAGATAGAAGGTGAGTTAAAACATGAGTTAGGAAAGACTGCAGGATAAAGACTAAGTTAGAACGATAACTTAATCTTGTGTCAAGACTGTTCGAAAATAGGAAGAACAAGAGTTCAAGATCTTAATCTTTAGTTAAGAGTCTTCGAAAATAGAAGAATTAGACTTTGTATGTCAAAGACAAAGTTAGAACTCAAAGAATAATGCATTCGAATGCAAACAGGAGTTAATTAATTAAATAAATATATTTAATTAATAGACGCATTCATGAACATGAGTTAGAACTAGTTAATTGACTAGTTGTGATAGAGAGTCTTCTCGCAGAGACAAACAGGTGTTGAATTCGGAAATAACTGGAGAACTAAAAATAGATCTCGAGTCAGAAGGTGAGTGAATGACTTAGATAACTAAATGATAGAAGAATATGGCATAAATAATTAATAAATAAATGAATTAAATGTTAATTTAATTCAACATTCGAAAATGAGAGATGAATTTAATTAAATAAATAAAGATAATTTATTTAATTTAACTGTTGTAAATGTGGAATTGAATAATTAAATAATAAATATTTAATTAAGAAGGAAGTATGATAAAGGGGTAATTAAATAGTAAATTATTTAATTTATAGATAAAGGGGGTTTAATTAAATAATACATATTTAATTAAGAAGAAGAATTAATTAGTTAGCGACATAATTAAACAAATATGATTTATTTAATTAATCAAGTTGAATAAAGGGAATTAATGAATTAATTAAAAAGGGGTATTTAATTAATAGAGGAAATATGTGTTAGAAAGGTAATTAGATAATAAGCATTACTTAATCATGACCATGGATAATAGAAAATTATGTTGAATGTGGTACTCGCAGAGCTAGACCAATTTTCGGTATCTACAGTTTTCCCCTCTTTGATAGAATGTTGTTTTGGTGTTGTGTCAAAGAAAATATGGCTCGATCGTTCACCAACATGAAATAGGTTAGGGTATGCCCCCTTGGGAAAATTGACAAATTTTTGAAAAGTTTCAAAAAAATCAGGAAATATTCCTGATAAGTCAATTTGACGGTTAGAAATGCTATGGAGTAGAAAAAATTGAATTTGGAGATGATACAGACATGTTCAGGTCATTTGAAGTTGAAAGGTTAAGTGGCCAATAGACTAGGTCAGAATAAATGCCACCCAAACCCTAGCTATAAATAAGAATTAGGTTAAAAACCAACTCATTTGCACCTAGAGGAGGTTGAAGAACTTGGATTTTGCTCTTACTATTGGACGAAGATGGCAACCATTGCCTACACTGCACATCGAGGATATCAGATCTGAACCTTCAGGTGATCAACCAACGCAGAACCATCACTATGTACCCAAAAAAAAACTCTTGAAATTTATTTTTGCACATAGTTTTAGGCCTTAAAAATTTAATTAGCATATGCGGTCTTTCAGGATCAACGCATATGCCATCGTATTTGCCGCATTTGACTATGAAACGACGCATTTGCTAAAACACGCTTAGGGTAGATTAGGAATTTTAGGGAATGAATGCATTTAATTTATTATGCACCGCATATGTAGTTATGGAACACATCTACATTAGGAATAAACACATGTAGGTTAGTGAACCGCATGTGCATTATTGAAACACAATTGCATCAAGGGGACAGGTTGAAAAAAATGCACTGCATTTAAGTTTTTGAACTGCATTTGCAGTAGATAGAAATTGGATCAGTGATGTGCAATGCATATGGAATATGTGATGCAAATTCTTTGTCATGCAATGCATTTGTATGAATGCACCACATATGTTAAAGTGAGCCGCAATTGGCTGGTAAAATTTTCAAAAAAAAATTTCTAAGAAAAACTTGAATTTTTTTGACATGCTGGTTTAAATGCAGGTCGTTTTAGATCTGATCTACATGCGAGAGTCACATCTTGACACCTTTGATCTAAGTGATTATCTAAGTAGTGTAGAGATATGGCTTTTGTGGAGACTTGGTCTATGTCATTGTCTTTCGATGCCCATGATTCGGGCAAATAGAGGGATCCTCACCGCGTTGTGCGAGCGATGGCACTCCGAGACATCATCATTTCATATGCCAACCGGGGAGGTGACTATCACATTGGAGGATGTGTACAGGATACTTAGACTACTAATTAGAGGAGAGCGGGTGATGTATGATACCCAGTGTGGATTGATTGAGCTAGCCAGATTCTATCAAGTTGACGATATTAGTAGGCTCGACATTGAGCATTATGAGATCAGATGGCCGGTTTTGGCGGATAGATATGAGAGGATTGACTGTATAATATGTACATTGATAGGTGGGATAGTATTACCAAATCGACGGTCTCATGCTTTTCTTGTTGGATGGGGAGAGATGTTGGTGGGTATGTTAGAGAGAGAGATCGTGTATGCCTGAGGTCCGTGTCTATTAGGGATGTTGTATTTCTATTTATATGATATTGCATACAGAGACGCACAATCATTGAGTTGTGGGACCACTCTGTTGATGGTTTGGGCATGGGAGAGGATAGTTGTTTTTCATCCTCAGGTTACTATAGAGCAATAGGCTAGATCTCCATATGTTTTCTGGTACACAGGATAGATCACTCAGAGCCATGTGGGAGACACTAGATATTGGAGACATGCACCTGATATTTTAGATCAGTTCACTTGGAGACCATACATAAATTATGAGAAGTGGTCTGATGAGGATAGACAATTTCCATATTGCAGATAGACATAGTACCTAATTGGGAGGACTATTTCGAGCGTGCACATTATAGAGAGACACTTGCTAGACCGAGTTTTGAGACAGTTTGGAGAGGTTCAGGATGAGCCTCGAGGTAGAGCAGAGTTTTCTAGTTCTTCGAGAGAGGTTCCACACTAGGGGCCCATGATTCCTGTTGCTACCATAGAGGTAGAGATTCAGGCTTTACAGCCATTACAATGGGGATGGAGAGACAGAGCAACAGATCTAGGGACTATAGCTGCATATGACGCATGGTGGGTGGAGCATCATCTGATTCCTTACACAAATCTAGATCAGCCGGCACTAGTTGAGAGACGAGGTATAGAGCCGAGAGGATGTTAGAGAGGTAGAGGTGGTAGAGTTGGAGGGAGGGGTGGTGGTGATGATGGCAGAGGTGGGGGTGGTGGTAGAGGTGGTAGATGAAGATAGAGAGGGTGAAGACGGGGTCAGGTAGGTCAACTTTCACCTATCCGATAGGCAGTGGTAGAGGATGTACTGATGTTGGAAATCGGAGGTGGAGCTGATGCATAAGTCAGAGATGAGCATGCTACCGAGGAGGCAGTAGCAGAGGAGCATGAAAAGGTAGAGATTGGTAGAGAGGATGTTGTAGAGGATGAGGATATGGATATGGATATAGACCCTCTAGGTATTCTAGCAGGGTATGAGGAGGATGATGTTGAGGAGGAGGCACCTATGGAGGATTAGGAAAGAGAGCTCAGAGATCGGATTGTGGAGGGGAGATGAGAGGATGATGCCCCTAGGGATGGTGATAGGGAGGCCTTGGAGGATAGATTGAGACTGATGACTGCAGATTTTGATGCCATGAGGATAGAGAGAGATAGTGCCCATGCATATTTGGATGCTATGCAGATAGAAAGAGATAGTGCCCATATGGAGAGAGACAGTGCTCGTATGGAGAGAGACAATGCACTCATGGAGAGGGATCAGGCCATAGCCCAACAATAGGAGATAGAGCAGCAGTTTACAAAGGTCAGATGTCTGTGTAGTGGCATTTCATTTGATGGTATGGTACACGAGCTAGTAATATCGATAGAGAGAGCTACTTATTACAGGGATTTATATGAGGCAGTGGTGCTAGCAGAGAGACAAGCACCAAGCTTTTCAAAGGTTCGTAGTAAGAGATCACAGAGAAGGAGTCATACTAGGACACATAGTATAGAGGGTGTGGTAGGTCCGTATGAGAGGCCTTCCACCTCATAGAGGGCACCTTCAAGGATTTTTCTGCCACCTTCACCATGTGATAGTAGTGGTAGTGGGACACGATACTGTTATATATGTAGACATTGTATTTTGTTCAGAGAGCCTGCGAGCTCATTTTTATTTATGGATATACTCGGACATTGTACTGTGACACAATATTTTGAGTGATATATAATATGATTTTGGTGGCTTCTATATGATATGCAGTTCTATTTTATGGATGATGCATTATTTCTATATGAGTATGTTTCCTAGATGATGTATGTACATGTGTTATGAATGAATGCTTCTACATGTTATGCAATTTATGATGTTTGTAATGATTCTATTTGAGAATGGATGTAATGATCTATATGATGCTTATTTCTATGTGATGGTGATATGCACATGCAATGTTTACATTATGTATCTTATGATGATGAAATGCCTATTATGTCATGATTTCGTAATTATGCAATGAAGATTTTAATGTTGCTATATGTGTAAAATGCAATGTAACTATATGAAATTATTATAATATGTAAGCATATGAAAATGATCAAATGTTTTTGTTATGTCACATGACTATATCATTATGTCAAAGAAAATCAATGTTAGCACGAATGAATTCAGAATGTTATTAAGAAATAATTAAGGTGGTTGATTGAGAAGCATATGATCTTTGATATTTTTCCAAATATGCTATGCTTTCTTGTTATCATCATGGGGCGGGATATGACACAAATGGATAGTACATACCATGATATGAGATAGACCATAGTGTACAAAGTTATCCATCTGCTAAAAACAGACAGTTGCAGACAAGGAGTGTCTTAACTCATACTAAGGAAAAAATTTCCCCAGTTGTTTTGTCGAGACAAACCACAGAAAACAAACAAATAAAAGACGGGTCATGAGATGTCATTGCTCCTCTAAATCCTTGATAGGAAATCCTTGAGGAAACTAGTAATATGACTCAAAAAACAAAGTTTAGAAAGACAGTAGCCAAAGAAAAAGAGTCTTGAGACATCCTTGCTTCTCTAAATCCTTCAAGGGACATCCTTGAGAAAGCTAGTAACTAGACTAATTCCCAAATCGATAAAAATATAAGACAAAATAAGATATAAAGTCATAAAGTCATAAAGCCAAATAAAATTATTCGCCAAAACTTGTTCTTGTAGGACTGTTTGATTGTTTGATGTTGACATAACGTAATGTGAGAGATGACAATACTACATAAGACGTTGAGTTTGGTTTCGACTTGGTGACTATCTGTATAAGGCATGACAAGCCTAGTTTTAGTAAGACAGTGCCGTATAAGACGTTGGATCCTAATGATGTTGATGCAACAAGCTACATGAGGCTATGAAAATTTGATGATGTTTGTTGACAAGAAAGACATATCTTTCTTAAGACATAAGTTGATCATTCTGACAATGTGTTTGATATTGATTTGATGACTTTGAGATGTTTTTGCCTTGTTGATGCATGAGTTGTTTTGATTCCTTGAATGATTTAAAAAGTGTGTGTGTTTGTTGATAGTGTAGGACATGAGATGATACCCTAAAGGACTGACCAAAGCTGATGATATGCAATGTGTGTGATAGTGAATGTGAATGAACACTATTAGACTGACTTAGTGCGGTCTTGGGGGCTCATCGATTGATTAGCCTTTCCTATGTTGTACACGCAGAGACCTCATAGTTCGACACAACCAATGACCTTTATTGTACAAAGAGTCATGATTTTGATGTGTGTGATACATGACAAACCTAGACTGAAAAACCTAATGCCTCGGGGGCACATCGATTGATGGCCTTGCCTGCGTCCCAGTCACAGAGGCAACGTAGTTCGACTATGTCTACGACTGACTTAACATGACCGACTTGACTCTATTTTTGGTATTTTTTGACATGTTTTGATTTTTTTGGATTTTTGAAGTTTTCTAATGTTTTTGGGATTCTTGTTAGGACATTGTCCAATGGTCCAATGTTATGTACAAGGTTCTCAAGGCACAAAACAAGGATTTTCCCCCTCTTGGGAATAAGACTTGCAAGATGGAGAGGGGAGTGTGACGGAATGGACTTTGATGTCAATTGTTCCAAGCAATGGATAAGGCAACCATTTATTATGAGTGATGATGAAAATTCTGATTGGAATGATGGTAGACGAAAGAGCGAGCGTGACTACACATAGCGCCTGTTTGCCAGGTTTTCACCATGGTACTTATCCATAGCACCATCGAAGCGGTTTTCACTATTGGACGGATTTTTTCTCTTGACTATTTTGATCAATTTTTTTGTTGTTACAAAGACACCTGTTTGCTAGGTTTTCATCAAGGTAACCATTTTTTTTTTTGTATTTTCTAGATTAAGACAGATTCTAAAAAGCTATGTATAGAACCTCTTCAAATGTAGGTTGTTGATTGGTAACAAAAGTGGCTCTCCTTTAGGAGTAGAGAGCTGGTACGCTCCTGATCCAAAAGATTTTATGACTATATAGGGCCCCAACCAATTAAGTTCAAACTTACTCGAATTTTCTTGTTCAACTTGATTCTTAGGATTCTCCATTAAAACTAGGTCTCCAATGTCAAAGTGTCTATTTAGAAATTTCCTATTATAGCTTCGACGAAGATGATTCTGATATGCTTGAAAATGGTCTAGTGCTTTCTATGTTCGTTCATCTAGTAATTCTAGCTCTTGTAACCTAGATACACTGTATTCTTCATCGTCAATGTGACCCTTCAAGGATACCCTCAGGGAAGGTATTTCAACCTCAATATGTAAGATATCTTTGGATCCAAATACTAGGGATTATGGAGTGGCACCAGTGGGAGTACAGATGCTTGTGTGGCAAGCCCATAAGGAAGGATTAAGTTGTAGGTGCTAGTCATGACTAGCATCATTGATAGTCTTTTTCAAGATTCTAACAATGGTTTTATTAGATGCCTCAACTTGGCCATTACCTTGTGGTTAATATGGGGTAGAAAAATGATGTTCGATATGGAACTCTTCACATAAATGGTGCACTTCTTGGTTTTTTAATGGGTGGCCATTGTCTGTGATAATGGATTGGGGTACACCATATCGAAAAATGATAAAGTTTATGATAAACTTAGATATTTGCGTGTCGGTGATGTAGATCATGGAAATAGATTCAATCCATTTGGTGAAGTATTCAGTGGCTGTTATGATGAATTTATGGTCATTAGATGATGGAGGGTGTATCTTACCTATGAGGTCAAGTCCCTATTGGGAAAAGGGCCCTGGTGATGTAATCATATGAAGCTCTTATGTTGGTGCTCTTATCAAATATCCATGTATCTGACACTATCTACATTTATTTACAAAGATATATGAGTCTTTCTCCATTGTAGGCCAATAGTAACCTAGTCTCATAATCTTATGGGCTAAAGTAGGACCACTCAAATGGGATACGCATATACCCTCATGCACCACTTGCAAAGTTGTTTGTGCTTCTTCAGTATTGAGACATCTCATTAGGGTGTTATCTAAGGTACGTCTATACAGGGTATCTCTGATAGTGTACTTAGCTGACTTACGGATGACGGCTCAATGTTGGTTATTTGACTGGTCTAGAGGTAAAGTTTGGTCAGTTAGATAGTGGAATATGTATTTATACCAAGGGGAATTAGGACCAACAATCATACACACCATCACAGTATCGGGGACATCATAGGCAGGGACCAACAACTGTTCAACAAAAAACTCAAAATTAGGCACGTTACACGGAATATCCAACAAGGAACCCACTGTTTCCATACCATCTGCAGCCCTGTTCTGAATACGTGGTATTTGTTGAAAGGTAATGTTATTGAAGTACTACTTGAAACTATCAACCATGTGCTTGTAAGGGGAAAGCTTCTCATCCTTAGTCTCGTAATCATCATTTACTTGCCAAATTACTAGCTGAGAATCGCCAAAAACATGTAGACTCTTAATCTTCCACTGAGTTGCCATTTTTAATGCTGTCATTAAGGCTTCATACTCTGCTATGTTATTGGTACAAGGGAAAGAAATCTTGAATGATTTAGGAATGGTATCTCCTTGAGGTGTAACAAATAGGATACCTGCTCCTGAACCCTAATTTGTATGTGACCCATCAAAGTATAGTTTCCATTTTGTTTTAATGTCAATGTTGAAGACAAATTCATCAAGAAAATCTGCCACTAAAGAATGGTCTGCCTTCATAGGTGCATCCGCTAACTGATCTACAATCAGCTATCCTTTTATAGCCTTCCTCTTGACATATTGGATGTCATACTCAATAAGTATCATAACCCATTTAGCCAATCGACCTATTAATGTTGCTTTACTTAGGAGGTATTTGAGGGGATCAATCTTTGTGACCAACATTGTTTGACAATTGAGCATATAGTGCCAAAGTTTCTGAGTAGAAAATACTACCACAAGACAGGCATGTTCTATGTTGTAATTCAATTCATATCCTACCAAGGTATGACTGATGTAATAGACTGCTCTTTCATGACCTTGATCATCATTTTGTGTGAGAAGAGCTCCTAATACTGACTAAGGTGCTAAAATGTATAGTATCAATGATTTTCCATCTATAGGTGGCATTAAGACAGGTGGAGTGAGAAAATAGTCCTTGATTTGTTGGAAAGCATCTGACATTTAGCTGTCCACACAAACGGTACTCCTTTCTTGAGTAAATGTTGAAATGGGTGTATTTTATCTGCTAGTTGTACTATGAAATGCCTGATGGACTATAATCTTCCTTGTAAGGTTCTTAGTTAACCAATGGTGACTGGAGGAGGCATTTCTATAATAGCTCTTACCTTCTCTAGATCTACTTCAATGCCTCTTCTGGAGATGATATACCCTAGAAGCTTCCCTGAGTTCACTCCAAAGACACACTTCTTTGGATTCAACCTGACATTGCAACTCTCTAGCCTCTAGAATATCTTATCTAAAACCTTCAAATGATCTTCCCTTGTTTCTGATTTAACTATAATGTCATCTACATAATCTTCCATGAGAGTATGTATAAAGTCATGGAAAATCATAGTCATTTCTCGTTGATAGGTAGCTCTTGTGTTCTTAAGGACAAAAGGCATAACATTCCAATAGTATGTGCCCCATGGACATGTGAAAGTTGTCTTGTGTTGGTCTTCAACTGTGATATTGATTTGGTTATATCCAGAGAAACCATCAATGAGGGATAGAATCTCGTATCCTACTGTAATATCTACTATCATGTTGATTTTCGGAAAAAGGAAGTCATCCGTGGGACATGCCTTATTGATGTCTCTAAAGTCTATGCAAATGTGAATGCCCCCAGTTGGTTTAGTCACTGGCACAAGATTTGATATCTAGTTTGCATAGTCTTTCATCCTTATGAATCCTACATCCAAAAGTTTCTTGAGTTATGCTTTGACCACTAGAGCAATTTGTGGATGCATTTTCCTTAACTTTTGTTTGACTGGATTAATACCTGGCTATAGTGGTATATGGTGCAATATTGGGTCTAGAACCAGCCCAAGCATGTCAGCTTATGACCATGCAAAGTTTATCTCTCTTTTTGAAGAAGTCCTTAAACTCAGGTTTTTTTGTCTCTGTTAAAGAAGCTACAAAATATACCATCCGAGGATTCTCTTTTGTACCTATGTTGACTTCAACAGACTCTTCTACCAACATTGGTGACTTTTCCTATTCTACGGGGAGAATATTTAAACCTCTATCCTTGGGTGCCTCAGAGAGGTTTTTGCCCTCAGATATGTCCTTTATTTTGACTGTTTCTTCATCCAAAGGCGCCTTTAGGTTTTCACCTAGGGACTCATCATTTTTCTTTTCATTTTATTTTTTCTTTTTAATCTCATTTTTGTGACTAGACATGTAAATAGACTCCCCAAAATATGCTTTGTCATCCAAGTCTATGGTAAAACCAACTTTATGATCCCCTCTTGGTATGCCTTCTCAAAGTCCCATGAACTTAGCTATTGCTTCGTCATTCTTGAATGTGTCTATGATGGGTGTACCTTGTTAATCCCAGTCAATAAGTTTAGGATATTTGAGGGGCATGTCATCATCAGAGTTAGCAAAGGTGGAAGCCGACAAGGTGAGTATAGAATGGTTGAAATGGTCATAGAAGTTTTGGACTAACTCCTTGTTCTTCTTCCTAGGGGTAGGTATACTTTGTTGTGGGACTATTGTAAGGGATGAATCATCAGAAGATGGTTTGTCAGGTGCCCAAGATGCATGATCAAGGGTTTCCCAATAATAGTGCTTATGCCATTCTTATTTGGACAAGTGTTTCCTATGATAGGGACTAGATGGTTTTGGTATAGGTTTTATCTTTAGGTCCAATTTTCCAAATAGAGCATCTATGTTCATAGTACTAGTAGAGGAAAGGGAATCCCATTCACAATTGCTTGAGTTGGGAGATTCATCATAAACTGGGGGTTTTTCATAAACTGGGGGAAGTGGTTCATGAGATATCTCGATGTCTGCACAAGCACTCACTTTTTCGTGAAATGGTGATGAAGTACCAGGAAACCCAATTCTAAGCGGTTGAAACCCTAGCCCTAGGTATTTCGGTTGTGGTGAAATAGTGATCGGTTATGTCCTTCCATTTTGATGTAATCATAACCCATTGTGCCTGTCATAGCCTTCATTTTGCATTATCTTAAAGCCTTTTCCATAGTCATCCTTAGCTATTTGAATAGATGACGAGGGATATTCATTGTCTTCTTGGTACAACCAAGAGGTAATATCCTCTTGATCCACAATTTATTCACTTAGCTCTCCCCATTTGGTCAATGTCATTGTAGGGGGAACATGAAATGTGACTACTGACTATCTTCTATCTGCCATGGGTAAGCCCTATGCCGTAGGTGGAACTAGTTGACTGACATAGTATGATGCCTTTATGTAATATTCTCCACAACCCTTGTCTTGGATCTCGACCTTAGGAGTGGATGATGGTGGTTTGAATGAAATGGACTTAGTAAGATGTGATGGGTCAACATATAGGGATAAAGTGGATGATGAAGCTTCTTGGTTAACTGGTACCTGTCGTTGTGGAATTTCCCTTAGGCTTGTACAATATTGAAAAGGATCTGGATCACCATCAATCATGATCTCGATGCCATTATACGAGAATTTAAGACATTGGTGATATGTTGAAGGTATGACTTTCATTGCGTGTATCCAAGGTCTACCTAATAATAGGTTATATGAAAGGGTGAGATCCAAGACTTGGAAGCTCGTGTTCATAATTATTGGGCCAATTCTGATAGGGAGTGTGACAACTCCTTTTAATGATCTTTCCTCATCATCATAAGCTTTGATGACTATACTCTTAGAGGTGTCTACACATTCTTCTAAGAATCCTAATGCCTTAACCAATTCTAGGGTACACAAGTTCAAACCCTCTCCTCCGTCTACCAAGGCTCATCTAACTTTGGTTTGATGGATTAGGACTTCAAGATGTAATGGGTCATTATGATCAGACTTTTTGGTTGAGTAATCTTGTTGGGAAAATGTTGCATGATGTGAGTTGGTTAAATATGCCACCATTTCTTCAAAACGATTGACATCTAAGTCTATAGGGACAGTCATGTTTTGTAAAGCTTTGTTAAGAATGGATCGATGCTCAGGTGATAAAGTCAATAGTTCCAAAATTGATATTTGTGCAGGGGTTTTGATCAGTTGATTAAGGAGGTTGTATTTAAACTTGGAAGATTGTGTAGGTGGCATAAAAGAAGGTCCTGGAACAGTTATCTTTGTTCTGTGTGTGTTTGCAACACATTCCAGATGCTTCTTAATGATGATGGTATCAACATGTTCATTTGCAGCTTGAAGGCTATATATGGTCTTTCCTTTTCCATAGTCATACTTGGTGTTTACGTAATTGGCTGATGGAGAATTCTTGGTTTCTGAATTGGAGGCTTTTCCTTTTGTGTGGTCATGTAATGGGTCTGTGAAGACCTTATGATCACTGTTCTTGGTATTTTTCTGCCCATTGACCTCTATGGTTCCATTTTCAACAAAGTCTTGTATAATATTCTTCAATTGGCGACATTGTTGTAGGTTGTGTCCTTTTGTTCGATGATAGTCACAAAAATCGTTATTGTTCCACCATGAAGGTTTAAACTATCTAGAATCATACTCTCTTAGTTCCAATGGTTTAATGAGATTATGTTTAATCAATTCCTTGAAAACTGTCTCAATTGGTTGTCCTAAAGGAGTAAATTCACGTATAGGAAATCTTCTTTGGGGTCGTTTTTGCTGTGAATTTTGGACATAATTGGCTATTTGATCTGGACTATTTGGCATGTCTTGATTGGAGTTGTAACCTCTAAGTGTGATAACTGGTCCCGTATGTATGTTTTTAGCATCAACAATTCCATCATTTGTAACATTTTTGTTTCTAGGCCATAATTTATTCCTATCATTGGGTGCGTTTTGATGTTGAACCACTGGATTTCTACCTTGTACCTTAATTTCTCTTTTATCTAAGGCCTTTTTCAAGGATGATGCTTTTTGTACCAAGTCTAGGAATGAAGTACAACAATGTACCCTTAATTCACTTCACAGTTTTGGATTGATGTTTTCAAGGAATATCGTGACCTTTTGCTTTTCTGGTATTTCAACTGGACATCTGCTAGCTAGACTTCTCCATCTCTAGAAGAAAGTGATGAAAGTTTCGTCGTCTTCTTGTGTTCTGTGACACAAGGTAGCTATGGTTATTTCATTGTCTATGTTAAAGGAAAAGTGTTCGACAAACTTCTCAGCTAATTCACCCTAGGATCATATGCCATATGGTAATTTAGAAAACCATTACAGTCCTATCCTGATAAGGGTTCGCGAAAATAGTCTCATCAAGTATGTGGGGTCATATGATATGTACATGCATGCCGTTGAGAATTCTCTAATGTGTTCCAAAGGATTCTTCCTCACATTATACTTAGGCAAAATTGGTATAATGTATCCATGGGGGAAAGGTGTCATATAAAGCACTTTGCCGAATGGGCATGGACATAGATATTGCACTGAGATAGTTCGTTTTCCTGACATAGACATGTTGTCCATTTGTTGTTGAAGAGTTTGCATTTGGTTTTCGAGAACATCTACTTATGTCAAGGAAATGTTGTTTGCGTTGTTTGGATCAATGTAGGTGTTCTGATATGCCATGTTCTATGATGGGTTGTGATTTGGCGAGGGAATATATCCTGTTAGAATGTTCTGATTTGGTATAGGAATATTTCCTGTCTGAATGTTCTAATTTGGTATGGGAATATTTCCTGTCTGAATGTTCTGATCTGGTGTAGGAATATTTCTTGTCTGAATGTTTTGATATGGTATAGGAATCCTCATGCCAATTTTGGATCTCTTACCAGTAGTGTTGGTGCCAAAGGGGTTGGAGGAAGTTGCCCCGACAGTAAATTGTAAACCTTGTGTTACATTGAAAGGGATTGTGCTTACAATTGACGATGTTTGAGTAGATACGCTAGTTGGTATCGCTGCGGTAATATGGGGAATAGAAACACTTGATGTCACAGTTTGTGTTGATTGAGTAGATTGTGTTTTCAAAGTATGAATATCAAATCCTAGTGGTAGTCTGGCACCTTCTACTAGCAACATTTCTAGATATCATTCGGGATCATTTTCCAAACACGCATCCATAAAGGATGCAAACTCAGGATCTTGTATAGTGGCATCTATGTATTTTATATAAATTCATCCATGTGTGTCTCTAGTGACATGTTTTTCAAGCAAAAGTTTGTGTGGTTTCTCACTTCCTGATGGTTGATTTCCGAATGGATTGATGAATTCGTTGGGGTCTGAAATTGCTTTATGTTTCTTTTGAGACCTTGTTTCAACCATAAAAATTTGCTCAAACTGGGGTTATGTAGACTATGTCTAAAAACTGATATGACCTATGTCTATGTTTTTTTTTTTTGTGGATTTTCTAAGAATAAGGATGTTGCTAAAATGATTTCTAAAAGGACATATACTAAGATGATGTATGGTAGGATGAACAATATGAAAAATATCGAGTAGACTATGACAATAAATGAGTCTAAGATGGGTATAACCTACCACCTATGGAATAAATGCATGCAATGATTTGTATTTGACCAAGGAACCTGATTGTAGGACAAGGACAATTGACAAGGTGAATTTTCCAAACTAGACTGTTGAGCTGAAAATATTCACTAAATAGGACTAAACTGACTAGGTTCAATGATGAGAACAAATCGGAACATGAACTTATTCAATGACGAGGAAATTTATCTATTCGACTATATGCAATTTCCTAGAAAGTATCTAAATGCATGCAACTTAGGATGACTTATGACTAAGATGTATATGACACCTAATAATGCAAGGTTTTGAGCAAATGTTTTCTATCCAAGGTTGATCTTTAGAAACAAAAGAAAAAATGATAGTGATGTTTCAGACTTAGTTTGCAGTTTTCAAAGTTTTCTGTTGACACTCAAATGCGGTTCACCTAACCGTTGCAGTTCTATTTTTGATAGATGCAGTTTAGCATGCACATGCGGTGATTTGAATAAAACCTCATTTTGGATATTGACAAATAGTTTGGAATTTTTGACAGATGTGGTTTGCAATACGCATGTAGTTTTTCTGATAGATGCAGTTTTTGTTATGAAAAATGCAGTTTTTTAATACGCATGCGGTGAAAAATATTGACTCTGTAAACTTAAACTTTCTAATAGACACTTGCGGCTTGAAAATTGACAAATGCGGCTTGCATGTACACATGCAACTCTAAATTTGACAGTTGCGGCTCCTAATATCCAGACTATTAAAATGGACTTTTTTGATAGACACATGTGGCGTTTCCCCTAACAAATGCAACTCGCTAAGATAGATGCGGTGTTAAAACTGATAGTTGCGACTCACTTTTTGACATTTGAATTTTTCTGAAAGTTATTTTGACTAACTCCGTTTGTTGATCAAGATTTTTGATGAATAGAACAAAACAAAAAAACAACAATCGATGTATTTTTAGTTTGTGCTGATAGAATTGTTATGACCCGAAAAAATTTATAACCTAGGGTTTTTGGAAAATATTTACTGAATTCTTACTTGGATTTCTCCAGCTACACATATTTATGGCAAATGACTAGTAGCTTGACCCCAATGGCTTCCCTCCACGACACTCACTTAAATGGGGCAGTCAAGCTACTACACTCATGAAACTCCCATGGCATACATCTCATCTCCACACATAAACTGTAAGAATGTAAGACAACTTCACAGGGCTGAACCTGCTATGCCAGCAAATAGGTAGGATTTTGGAAAAACTACAACAAGGTGTTTAGTAAGGGTATTCCGTTTGTGGGGCATTATTCAACTTCGGTGAGAGACCATTTCTACCCTTCTCATCAGAATATCGGGCATGATTTCTGGGCTTTCTCCATAAACCCATTTTTATATACCGGTGGAAGTCGCTTGGCTTTAGCGTGTTACTGGTTTGAGTCATCTTGGGGTGAGTAATTTTTCCCACCAACATAGGCCAAAGTTCTAGAGTTAGTAATCATTTCTCTTACACCCAGGATCGCATGACTATGCAAGGGGAGAGGATACTCCGATATACTGAATGTTGAAGGGTTACAAAAACGTGCTTTCACACCAAACAAGGAAAACAATGATTCTTTTTAATCCAAACGAGAATTATCTAACTACCAGACAAAAAGATTATGAAACAAAATCCCCAAATTCATTAGGTCTTGCATGCAAAAATGATTAGTAATTTGTTATTGGTGTCTGCGACTTTCGTCTTGCAAAAAACAATGGTTTGTGTTTTTATGGTGTTCTATGCTTCATCCTGAAAACACTAAGTTAATCCACCTTAACACAACTGTAACCAAACATTAGCGAAAATAAAAATAACCTAAACAACAAAAATGAAAATACGAATGTACAGAAATGACTAAAAAGAGAAAATTCATTACCAGGGAAATGCGACGTTTCGAGCCACAGATCCAGCTCGATGTTGACAAGCGGATGCGGTGCATAGGTTCATGGATGTGGTGCAAAATGATAGATGCATTGCAAAATATGGTAGATGTGGCTTGCGTATACGGATGCGTCTTTTCATTAAGTAGATGTGTGTCGTACGATAACCTGCAAAAATAAAAAAAATAGAGGTACGAAAAGTAGAAAAGGCGTGCGAATTGGAAGCGTGTTCATGTCGGGTTCACCAAATGTAACATAGAATAAAATTAGGATATGATCTACAACTAGAATAAACAATGTTAATTCTAATCTAAACAATATTAATCTAAATCAAACAACAAAGAAAAAATAAGTAAACATAATAAACTAAACAAATCAATTGGAAAGCTCTCACCGAATATGCATTCACTCCTTCGAATTATCTCGATTTCTCTTCTCCATTTTGTTGTTTCAGTATTCTTGCCCTCAGATTTTCAGTATTGATCCAAGCATAACCTTGTTGAATGTCTAAGCAAAATATCGAAGATAAGTTTCTTCTCAAAAGTGTATGATTTTGGGAGGAGGAATAATGATAATGACATGCCATTTTATAGATTTTGGGTTTTCGAACGATCGACCCAAATTGAAAGAGAGATCAACAGACGATATTGATGAATGTCATGTGATGCGAGTTCTGTGTTAGATAGAATGTGAGTTAAAAAATGAGTTAGGAAAGACTGCAGGATAAAGACTAAGTTAGAACGATAACTTAATCTTGTGTCAAGACTATTCGAAAACAGGAAGAACAAGAGTTCAAGATCTTAATCTTCAGTTAAGAGTCTTCAAAATAGAAGAAATAGACTTTGTATGTCAAAGGCAAAGTTAGAACTTGAAGAATAATGCATTTGAATGCAAATAGGAGTTAATTAATTAAATAAATATATTTAATTAATAGACGCATTCATTCACATGAGTTAGAACTAGTTAACTGACTAGTTGTGATAGAGAGTCTTCTCACAGAGACAAACAGGTGTTGAATTCGGAGATAACTGGAGAACTAAAAATAGATCTTGAGTCAGAAGGTGAGTGAATGACTTAGATAATTGAATGATAGAAGAATATGACATAATTCATTAATAAATAAATGAATTAAATGTTAGTTTAATTCAACATTCAAAAATGAGAGATGAATTTAATTAAATAAATAAAGATACTTTATTTAATTTAACTATTGTAAAGGTGGAATTGAATAATTAAATAATAAATATTTAATTATAGATAAAGGGGGTTAAATGAATAATTAAATAATAAATATTTAAGTAAGAAGGAAGTATGATAAATGGGTGTTTAAATAATAAATTATTTAATTTATAGATAAAGTGGGTTTAATTAAATAATACATATTTAATCAAGAAGAAGAATTAATTAGTTAGTGACATAATTAAACAAATATGATTTATTTAATTAATCAAGTTGAATAAAGGGTTATAATGAATTAATGAATGAATTAAAAATGGGTATTTAACTAATAGAGGAAATATGTGTTAGAAAGGTAATTAAATAATAAACATTATTTAATCATGACCATGGATAATAGAAAATTATGTCGAATGTTGTACTCGCAGGCCTAGACCAATTTTTGGTATCTACATCACCTCCATCGCATTTGTAGCCAAAGAATCATCTTCATCTTCCTCTATAGGAACAACTTTGCTTGACTTTACAGATGCATTGTTGCATTGCATAGGAAGCACATTGAACTTGTATAGAGTACCAGTATGTACACCCTTAGCCAACACCATTGCACCTCTAGCCATCTTACATCCTTTACTCGAGAAAGAAACTTCTACACCAGCATCATTCAACTTACTGACAAAAAATAAGTTACGAGCCAGACTTGGTATGTGCAGTATGCCACCAATCCCTTTGATTCTACTGTTAGGGAACTATATCTTGACTCTAACTCGGCCAACAATATTCAATGTTGAATCACTCACTAGGTAAGACTTTCAACCATCATACTTCTCGTACTTAGTGAACCATTCACTATGAGACGTCATGTGAAAAGATGCACCTGAGTCAACCAGCCAGACATCATCTGATACCTGAGTTTCCAAGGCTGCAATGAAGGCATCTGCATCACTTTGAGAAGAAAAATAGTCTGGAGAGTTACTCTTCTTCTTCTCCTTACAATCCTTTTAGATATGATTAGGCTCCCAAAATTTCAACATTTCACCTTGGAATTTTTACCAGGAGACTTTGATCTCCCTACAGATCTAGATTTGGACTTCTTGTCCTTCTTCTTGCCTTTCTCCTTTGATCTACCTTAAACAACAAGGGCCTCTTTGGCCATCTCAGAAGACTTCCTCTGCATCTCTTTAGATAGCAGTGAAGCGACCACATCTTCCATCTTGAAAGTAGCAGTTGTACTTCCAATAGACATCACCAAATGATCCCAAGTGTCAAGTAACAAACATAACATGAGCATGCAACGATCCTCCTCCTCTATCATTACACCCACAAATTCCAACTGAGCAACACTCATATTAAACAAGTTCAGATGGTCTATAATAGATGCACCTTTTTCCATCTTCAAGGAGTATAAATTCTTCCTCAAGAATAACTTATTTACCAGAGACTTTCCCTGATAAATGTCGCCAAACTTTTTCCATAATGAAGTTGTAGATTTCTCCTCATGGACATTCAGGAGTATAGAAGCAGCTAGACAAAGTCTTATCCGACCTCTTGCCTTTCTATCTGTGAGGTCCCATTCTTCTTGCTTCATACCTTGTGGCATAGTTCCAGACACTACTACCTAGAGGTATCTATCCACTAACAAGTTTTCTACTTTGAGTTTCCACAACTCGAAGTTGCCGCCATTGAATTTATCAATATAAAATCTTCTTGATGTACTTGCCATATTAGAAAAAACTAAGTTCTAACTTTACAAGACTCCCAGTGGAACAGTATTAGCACAAAAAACCAGCCCTACTAACAAGGATAACACAACTGGCTAGGCTCTAATACCACTTGAAAGGAAAAGAAGAGGTGTGGAAACAATTTCCTAATGCTAAAACCACAGAGGAGATGTGCAAAGACCAGTTTTAAAACATTAAAAAACTTAAGATGAACACATGCAGTTTAACAAGAGTAAAATAAATAAAATCATTCAAAGATAACACCAGATTTATGTGGGAAAACCCTTTCGGGAAAAAACCCACCACACCAAGAGAAAGACACTTTGTATTACAGTAAGCAAAATATTACATATAGAGTTACAACCCTCACTCTCTGATAGTTATTTCACAACAACACTTGAGTTTTCATGCACTCATTGTTACAATGCTATTCTGGCATACAACGAATACTAAACTCAACTACCTCTTTCATAGTATATTGCTTGTTCTAGTCTCTCTCAAATTAATTGAATTCTTGTCAAGATTGACAATTTCAAGTCTCTATAAAACCACCAATTAGGGTGCCTTAAATTCAGTTCTTCACTAACACGCCAAATCGATCTTAGATCGGATCCACCTACAAACCTGCATCGAGCCACCCCCATAATAAATTTGTTGTAGAGAAAATACAATTCAGGCTCTACGAATCTCCAAAATCCGATCACAAAAGACTACATAATAATTCACTTTTCACCAATCCAACTTCCAACAATAAATGTTGTTTTGCAACAATGGTGCAAAAACGACTGATGAGAAATCACCACATGTCACACTACTATTCATTCCACTACTTGATCGAGCAGTGATTGGTCATCTATCATTGGGCTCTGAAAACCCTTTGCCATCGCTAATAGTTGCATCACATTCTGAGCTGACAATAATCCGCTATCGCCAAAACTTTGGGTCCCACAAGCCATGTGTCCACTACTAAGGAGGTTTTAGGGCATCTAGGAGGGAATCGCCAAGATTCCCATGAGCTCACCCGGAATGAGTTTTCGAGGCTACCATGTGTCCACCACTCGTGTACTCCACTTGGCCTACATGGAAGTCGGTGGAGCTCCTTCGAGGAATCTCTAGTAGCATTCGCTAGATTCCCCAAGGAACTCCTAAGGCACAGACAAGTGTCCAATGGCCGGACGAACCTTCACATAAAGCAACTCGGGGCCCACCATCTCCTCGCTATGCTCACCACTTTGACTAGCTGCCACGTGTCATGCACACAAGTGATTCTGCACAACCAAAAGGTAAATAATGGTACTTGCCTTCGGATGCCGCGAAAAGCATTCCAACACCATCAGATGAAACCAATAATAGCCATTGATGCAAGACATTGGCACATCAGCGAGACAAAGCATTTCCTTCCGCCGATAGATGATTGCTCTACCGATAAAGCCAAGGCCAATAAACAATCCACCAACTCCATGCTTGTCAGCGCATCACTGTGACAACCCTCAGAGGCTCACCAATCATACAAAGTGTTAGGGACTAGAGGGTCAAGCTGACCAAATGAGAATACCACAGTAAAGCAATAAGGGCATAAATTTTTCAAACCTTTAACAAAGGTCCAAGATAGTAAATTGAGGCACATTTTCCAACATTCATGTCTTGGATACAAAATGAAGTAAGTTGGGGAAAGTAGTAAAGGGCTTATAGGAAAGTTGATTCTAGTATTCCTCTACCCATTAGGGTTGAGTCTAGACATCTAGGAGATATTTTTAAGGATTGGCACATAATTCTATACCAATCAAGCTATATCTATAGGATCATGCCTGAGAGAGAGGTAGTTTACAAAGAATATGAAGATATTGGAAGAACCATAGGAGACTCTATAACGGGATACTTGTCTTAGAGGTGGAATACCCTATCTTATGATTTGAAGCAAGTAGAGCCTCATTCCACACACAACTATGGTGCAACACTCAAAAGAGTTGATAGGTATATGCAGCTTGGAAGAACAAAAGGGAAATTCTGGCTTCCACTAATTTTTTAGCCTCCTATTCTATTGTGGCTGGTGCCAAACTACAGGTTTTATAGGTGTGACATTGCTAATGAAAGACAAAAATGGAGCAGGTTGGAGAGACATTCATGATTCTATTGGGATCCTAATTCAAATACAATAGAAACTGATGTGGGACAACTTGCAGTTGCCAATTTTAGAGCATTGACCAAATAAAAGCTCAATTCTTCCTCTGTTGGAGGACCACCAAGACATTAGGTTGGGGGAATGATGAGTCTAGTTTATGGTTTAATTATTGATAGGGTTGTTGTCTATTTCTTGTAGTTATCATGAGACTTTTATACTTGGGAGTTGATCTTTTCATAATATTTCCTTGAAACCATAGAATTTGGACATGAACTTGTCTCATAACTTTCAAATGATATTCACATGCTATGTTAACTATCTGTGTTATATTTGCATGTGATTAATGAATGTCACTTTAAGATAATTATGGGTATGCAATTGTTGTTCATGCTAATGTTATCATGCAGATAATTTGTGGCGTTCAATTTAGGAATATTCTGCTAGCTGGTCATGTGTCATATCGGTCAACAAGGTGGTCATTTAATGAAGAGAAGACTCTTGGCGGTTGGAGATTCCTCATGCACATTGAATTGTAACCACCTTTTAATGGTCCTAAATGTTGTCAAGCATGTGCTGGAATTACTGCTATGCTAGATTCATGTTAAGGAAATCATACCTGACAGGTTCTATGCGTGTGTAGTTGCCTCTGCCCTTTTTCATGCTTTCTCAAATGTGGTGTCCTCTGTGTTTATGAGAGTTGATTGCCTTGCTAGGTGGTTGGATAAATAACACTCTAACGTTCCTTCTAAGCTCTCAGAAAAAATATAGAAGATTGTATAATTTGATGTAATCACACTCTTGAGTTTTTCAATAATACAATCATGTTGCTCATTTGTACTCTTATTTTCCAATAAATGAAATGAAGTTATAGGTTCGTGTATCTGATTCTATCTTAGTTTTCGGGAATACTTGTCCAAGGGGGCCAACTTGGTGAGTATTATTTCCTTTAGCTTAGTTTATCTTGGTTGTTATTTTCTATTTAATTATTAGTTAAGAATCTAGCACTGTTTGTTCCTACAACCACTAGAATTCCATTATGTGACTATTTCTACAGCTAAAGCAGATAGAGTAGTTTCTTGTTTCTTCACTCATATTTTAATTTATGTCATGTATTTCAATTTAGACTAGTTATTAGTTGATGTTCAACATTTATGTTATTTCCTTTCAATATTATGTCTTTCTTAGCTGTAGGATGAATATGGTTACTTTGGATTCCTAGTGCACATACAATGCTGACCCATTTCAAGTTTACGTCACTGGGTTGAAAATTTAAATGTACCTTCATTATGATTGAGATAGCTATTAAGGATAGATGTCTAATCTCTGAATCACAACTATAAAGGCTTAGTTATCAAAAAATTATAGGAGGCCAATAGTTTGCATGAAACAATCTCCTATGCCACAACCAACTTTCACCAACTTAAGCAATCAAACAAATTTTACTAGCAACACTCAAGTGAAAGATATTACCTTTTATGTTTGTACCTAATAGATTCATTTTTCAAGAACTCCCTAATATTCTGCATTTCCCATCCTTGAATTGAAGATTGTATTCCTTGTCAACCATTTTTCCAACACTTAAAATATTATGCTTCAAACCTTCCACATATAAAACATCATCAACATTATTCTTACCATCAGGAGAAATGGATCCTTTTCCATAGATTACACTAGTTATATCATCACCAAATGTTACAACACCACCATCATACTTTTCAAGACTCAAAAATTTACTTTTATCACTTGTCATGTGATGAGAGCATCCACTATCAATCACCCATTCATCTTTTTCTTCAATTCTGGTAGCTAGAGCTTTCTCCTTATTTTTGCAACTACCAGATTCAATAGGTGCTAGATCACTTTCCTTGATAGCAATAAATACAAACTCATCTTCACTTGGATTCCCTTTATCAGATTCATCATCTGTCACACCTTCATCAACAACAAAATAACACTTTCTTTGGAATCTAGGCTTGTTAGATATCAAATTAAGAACTCTTTCTGGACACCTTGAGGAAAAATGGCCTATCTTATCGCAAGAAAAAAATTTAAGATGAAATTTCCCTTTATAATTACCTTCTCTTCTGGGTACTCTCTTGACAATAAGTGATTCAAGATCATCTAGTTTTCTCTCTTCTTCTTCAATCTCTTTCATTTCCTGCTCATACCTGGACAAGATTCTAGAGGAACTTTCTCCTAGATCATATCTCTGCTTATATTTTCCAGAGGTAGTCACTTTGAAAGAAAATTCTATCTTAGGAAGAGTATCACCAAACTCACTTAACTCAAAAGTAGCAAGCTTACCAATCAACATGTCTCTGGTTACATTTGTCACAATCCAGATCTCCTCAATAGAAGAAACTTTGTGTTTGTATGCAGTAGGTAGGGATTTGAGCACTTTAACAAAAATCTCTGATTCATCCAATATTCCATCAACACATTTTATATTACACACAAGTTCATTCACTCTTTGCATAAAAGCAGTGATGTTTTCATCTTCACCCATTTTCAATGCTTCATATTTTCCTTTCAGACTCTGTAGCTTGGCCATCTTCACATGAGTATCACCTTCATAAAAAGTTTCCAACATTTTCTAGTTCTCATAAGCAGTCTTCAGATCCATTACATTTGTCATCTCAGAATCAGTCAGAGCACTCAAAAATACTTCCTTAGCCCTGATATTATACTCGACATCTTTGATTTCACCTGCAGTAGAATGACCATTCTGTGTGATGATATATCTATTATTTGTAATGTTCCAATAAGGTTCACCAATGCATCACAGATGAAACTCCATTCGAGTCTTCCATAGAGAATAATTTGTTCCATCAAATCTTAGACTATCCTTTTTATATGTCACCATCCCGGATCACCTCAAGCTATTAAAATTCTTTCAAATAACCCGCTCTGATACCAATTTTTGGCAACACAAGGGCAGACAACTGAGAGGGGGGGTGAATCAATTGTCATAAAAAATATACATATTAAACTTATTCTCAGATTTGATTGTTACCTATTTTTAGCTACAGCTAAAAACAGGTAGAGCTGAATTGCAAATTAAAGCCAAAAGGTACGCAACATATTCAAATTTCTTTGCTAAGTATTCATTATTGTGCAATGATTGATTACAAAGTGAATTTCAGTTTTATTATTCAAGATCATTTCAAAATAATTTCATTAAATGGCATAGTTTTCTTTTATTAATAATGTAAAAATAAAATCCCACACAAGCCATGGGAGTAGCTTGATATTATCACTGAGAGCCTATGATAAATGCATAATAGAGACAAGCTATAAAGCTAAAGATAAAATTAAGTATAAGGAAAAGGGTGATTTGTCATTGCCTAGAATGATGAATAATTACAATTTTCTTGAGTCTTTGAAAGCTTTTTCTTTAATCCGGCTTCAGTGCATCTAACTCCAACCTTTAAAGTACTTGCAAAATTGTTAAAGTGCCATGATGGAGCAATGCAGAATCACAAATTTCCTCATAAACACATACTAATAGAAATATAAATTGTGTCCTATCATGCATTTATCACACAGTCAAAGTCACCAGAAAGTAGATATTCCAAGAGCATAAAGATTCATTAGAAGCTTTCAACTTTAGTTTTCTTTGCTAACAATTTGTTTAGTGTGTAGGAACAGGTACAATCAGATCATTTCAAGTAATATATAGTGCTATGAGTGGTGGAAAATATGGCTCCCACAAGGGTTGAGCCTAGCTTATAAAGAAATATTTACAAAGACAATAGTTTCCAATTGCATAATAGTCACAAAAGGACATAACAATGTTTGAGCTTTGAGTTCACAATAATGAGATTTATTTTAATCAATAACATAGTTCATAATTACATAAAAACAAAGAGAAAATATCACTAACCATTCATATGTTACTTGCTTACAAGGAACCCAATAAGAGAAGACAACTAGTATGATTGGACAGTGGTGAAGAGTTAAGGTGGGTCTATCATTGGCTCATAAAGTCACAAAGATCATGAAAGATACATAAAGACAGTGATCCTCAATCATTAATGAGGAAACAATGCCTTATTTAAAGAGTTCTTAAAAATAATCAAAGGATAGTCATTATTCAAGGGCAGCCACAAGTCAAACTCAAGGGACAGTCATGCATAATGTAAGGGTGATAGTACTTTGGCATAAAGAGGGAGGCTTCAACATGAAGAAATCAACATTTGATAGAAAAACATGGTGACCAAATTCTCTAGTTAAAGTCTAATAAAATACCTAAGCGGTTAGTTACCCTTGAATCCATCTTCAATACTGATGATTGGGTTAGAAGAGATAAATCCAACATTACAGTGAAGGAGGAGCATTATGAATCGATTGAAATACTCAAAGACAAGCTTCTCAAGCTTGGAAAAATTTATACCAAAGAAGGAAAAAAAGCCATTGTCTTGCTCTACAAGGAATTCAATGATGTTTTTGCTTGGGAGTATGGAGACCTCAAGGGTTTTAACCCTAAGTTGGCTCAACAGACAATTGAACTTGAACCCAATACGAAGCCAATCAGACAGAAGCAGAGGCCCCTTAATCCTAAACTGGAGCACTTGATGAAAATAGAGCTAAATAAATTGGTTGAGGATGGTATTATCTTTCCAATTAAGCACACCTCTTGGGTTTCAAACCTAGTGCCTATCAGAAAGAAGAACAAAGAGATAAGGTTGTGCGTAGATTTTTGTGATCTAAATAGAGCTTCGCTAAAAGATCACTATCCATTTACTTCAATGGAACAAATAATGCAATTTTTTTCAAGATCAAAGAGGTTGTTGTTGCTAGATGGATATTCAGGGTATAATCAGATCCTAGTTAAAGAGGAAGATCAGTACAAAACAACCTTTACCACCAAGTGAGGTACTATGGCCTACAAAAATATGCCCTTTGGATTATCCAATGTAGGGGCAACATTTCAAAGGGTGATGGATATGGCCTTTCAAGGCCTTATCAATAGGTTTGTTCTTATGTACTTGAATTATGTCACTATGTTTTCAAAGAATGTTGATGAACACTTTATTCATTTGAGGTAGATATTTGAAAGATGGAGGGAGTTTGGGGTATCATTAAACCCCCAAAAGAGTATTTTTGGAGTTCACACAAGGAATCTTTTGGGCCACATCATGTCAAAGAACAACATTACAATTGATTCAAAAAGAATTGCAGCCATATTGGCCTTACCATTGCTTGCACACAAGAAGGGTTTGCAGAGTTTCTTAGGTAGAATAAACTTAGTTAGGAGATTTATTCCTAACATTGCAGCATTGATGCAACCTCTTACAACCATGCTAAAGAAGAACATGCAATTTAGCTAGGCAAGAAAAGAAAATAATAGTTTTGAGTAGATTAAAGAGGAACTTGCAGCAAACCCTACTCTTATCAACCTAAATTTTGATAAGGATTTCATATTTTACACATTCGAGGGAGTGGATACCATCTCCGCAATGCTCTGTCAGAAAAATAATGAAGGTTTTGAGTAGCCTGTAGCTTTCTTTAGTCAAGTTTTACATGATCATGAAACTAGGTATTCATTTGTTGAAAATCAAGTGTTAGCTGTAATTAGAAGCCTAAAGAAATTTAGGCACATGCTGTCAAACAATAAAATACAATTGATGGTTGCTCATTCAACCATCAAAGAATTTCTTCTCAGCAAAGATATTAATGACAAGAGAGAAGGCTGGATCACAAAGGTGATGGAATACGACATCGAAATAAAGTTTACCAAGCTTGTTAGAGGCAAAGGTCTTTGCAAGCAGCTTGCTAGAAATTCAAAAAATGTCACAACAAGTTGAAACAACCTTTAATAATGTAGATGAAGTTGCTGCTCCAACAATTTCAGCAAACTGGATACAGTAGATGATTCATTATTTGCATATAGGTGACTTTCCTAAAAATTTAGAAAGGTAAAAACACAAATATTTTAGACTTTAGGTAATCCCCTATGTAGTAATTGATGGTATCTTGTACAAGAAAGATTATAATGGTGTCTTGCTCAGGTGTGTGGAGCTACAACAGATTGAGAAAGTTCTAGAAGAGTTTCATGATGGGCCAACTGGAGTCCACTTTGGACTGAGAACAATGACCTTGGAGATAATGAGAGCCAAATACTATTGGCTTGATTTGTTTAAGGATGCCCACACCTAGGTCAGAAAGTGCAACAAATGTGCAATGTTTGTCAAAAAGCAGAAGCTTGCATCCTCGTCGCTTCATTTGATTTAAGTAGAACAACCCTTCAAAAAGTGGGGATTGGATTTCATAGGTCCAATCAATCCACCCTCGAGTGCTAGGCACAAATGGATCTTGATCTCCACAAACTAATTGACAAAGTGGACTGAAGCAGTGGCATTAAAAGATACTAATGAAACATTTGTTTCAAATTTTTATTAGGACCTAGTTTCTAGGTTTGGAACTCTAGATTCAATCATTTCCGATAACGCTTTGGAGTTCATAGGCTTAAGAGTTTTAGACTGGTCGGTTAAGAACAACATTTATTTGAACACCTCTTCAAACTATTTCCCATAGGGTAATGGATAGGAAGAGTCTACAAATAAAAACTTGATAAAGATCATTAAGAAAATAATTTAGGATAATCAGAGGACTTGGCATGAGAAGTTGAAGCTAGCCATTTGGGAGGATAGAATTACACCAAAGAGAGCAACTAGTAATTCACCTTATGTTTTGACATATGGAAAGGAAGCTAAGGTACCTATTTTAGTTGAATTGCCTATTCTAAATCTGATTAAGGAATTGGAACTTCTTGAAGAAGAGCCTATGTAGATTAGGCTATCACAGTTAATGGAGTTGGAGGAAACTAGAAAAGAAGCCTCAAGGAATTTGGAAATCCATCAGGCCCAGATGAAGAGGACATTTGACAGAAAGGCTACTCCAAGAATTTTCAAAGAGGAAGACCTAGTTTTTAGGTGGGATGAGTTGAAGAGTAAACGTGGAAAACATACAAAGTTTGATTCCATGTGGGATGGCCTGTATGTTATCACTGAATGCAAACAACATAACACATTCTAGCTCAAAAGGTTGGATGGTGAGGTGTTGTCAATCCCTGTTAATGGGATTCACCTTAAGCAGTGCTACTGAGGATTAAATGTTTGTAGATATATACAGTAGAATAAATTTTTTGGCTTTCAATAATTGATCAATGCATAATAGGTACCATTCAGTATTGTTTTTCTTTCAATAAGTGCAGATGTTGCACCTATTTTCTGAATCCATCTTAAATAGAGTCATTATTAGTTTCTTTTAGTTTTGTTGGTTTTTGTTGTTTGTCTCTCAACAATTGAGTTACAATATTTTTTGAGTCAGAGAGGACAAGAATGGACTCCATGCCCAATGGATTATCAAGGAAACTAGTTCAATGGTGTTTAGTAGGAAAAAAATCTGCAGAGGTTGCCAAATTGTTACCTATTTTTAGCTGCAGCTGAAAATAAGTAGAGCTCAATTACAAATTAAAGCCAAAAGGTACACAAGATATTCAATTTTTTTTGCTAAGTATTCACTTTTATGCAATGATTGATTACAAAGTGAGTTTAAGTTTTATTAGGCAAGATCATTTCAAAAGAATATCATAAAATGGTATAGTTTTCTTTTATTCATAATGTACAAATAAAGTCCCACACAAGCCATGGGAGTAGCTTGATATTATCACCAAGAGCCTATGATAAATGCATAATGGAGACAAGCTATAAATTGAAGATAAAATTGAGTATAAGGAAAATGGTTATTCGTCATTGCCTGGAATGACGAATCATACAATTGTCTTGAGTCTTCGAAAGCTTTGTCTTCAGTTTGGCTTTAATGCATCCAACTCCAGCCTTTAAAGCACTTGGAAAATTGTTAAAGTGTCATGATGGAGCAATTAAGAATCACAAATTTCCTCATAAACACATACCAGTAGAAATATAACTTGTGTCCTATCATTCATTTATCACACAGTCAAAGTCACCAGAAAGTAGATATTCCAAGAGCACAAAGATTCATTGGAAGCTTTCAACTTCAGTTTTCTTTGCTAATAGTTTGTTTAGTGTGTAGGAACAAGTAAAATTAGATCATTTCAAGTAATACATAGTGCTATGAGTGGTGGAAAATGTGGCTCCCATGAGGGTTGAGCCCAACTAATAAAGACGGATTTACAAGGACAATAGTTTCTAATTGTAAAATAGTTAGAAAGGATAGAACAATGTTTGAGCTTTGAGTTCACAATAAAGGATAATCATAATCATGAGATTTTTTTTAATCAATAAAATATTTCATAATTACATAAAGACCAAGAGAAAATATCAGTAACCATTCATATGTTACTTGCTTACAAGGAACCCAATAAGAAAAGGAAACTAGCATGATTGGACAGTGGAGCAGAGTTAAGGTGGGTCTATCATTGACTCATAAAGTCACAAAGATCATGGAAGATACCTAAAGACAATAATCATAAATCATTAATGAGGAAAAAATGCCTTATTTAAAGGGTTTGTAAAAATAATCAAAGGACAGTCATTATTCAAGGGCAGTCACAAGTCAAACTCAAGGGACAATCATGCATAATGTAAGGGTGACAGTCCTTTGACATAAAGAGGGAGGCTTCAACCTGAAGAAATCAACACTTGATAGAAAAAAATGGTGATCACATTATCTTATGGGTTTGATCACAATAGTAATGGAGGGACAACATTCATCAAATAATGAAGGGCAACAATGCACAATAACATGTAACTGAAAGGGAATACAGTGATAGCTTCATCTTTTAAAAATAGTCATAAATCATCAGAAGGTAATGTAGGGTTTATAAGTGATGAAGATGACCTTTGCAAGCTTAAAATAAAAAATTTTCTTAGAAGGAAATTTTTTCGAGAAGTTTGTCACCTTTTGAGCATTACATTGCACAATCTATTATCCATACACTGGTGCCACTCCATGAGGTAATCACAAATAGTTGTTGGTATAAATATAAAAAGGGTTTTTAATGGATTAAATACATTGATTATGACAAGACAAAAGGTTTCAAGCTGCATGATAGTCCACATAATACGACAGTGATTTGCAGGATAAAAGTCAAACACAAGTATGGGTTTAAGATGTATAGAGATATCAAAGCATGCAAGTGATAGGTGAAAGACAAAGGAGCATTTTTAAAAAAATCTTGAGGACAACCATTCAAGGGTTCATATGAATTTGACATAGGTGCAAAGGATGAAAGTACAACCTTGAGGAGGTCTTCACAGGTATGATGAGACATCAAATCATAGCAGGAGAAACAACAAATTTCTGTAAAATGCCAAATCAATCACTTTAATAAGATCACGGTCTATTTAGTTCACAATCTACAGATCTGAGGGACACTTCAATAGAATGAATATAGCCATGTGCAAGATGTACAAAATTATCAAATAAAATGGAGGGGTTTCATTAAGATTCACCTCGGGTTTCAATGAAACTTGAAGTCCTTTAGGCATAGGAAAGCCCTTTGTCGAGAGTTTGTAAAATACTAAAATCCTTTCAAGAAAGCCAGATAAAGGGTGTTTTCATCTTTTCTTTTAAGGTAGAGAGAACAAAAAGAAGTTATCTCAGAGATAGTAGCCCTCATGCTTGCAAAAAGAGGCCCTCAATCAAACACAAGAAATTAAGCTATAATAAAATATGTGAATGTTCTCAAGGGTCGGGTCGAGGGAAAGAGAGTTTTCTCTTTTATCTTTACCAAAAAATAGAGAGAAAGAAGCCATGGCCTGCAAACCCTTGAGTGCTTCATTTGCATAAAAAACCATTAAAGATACTAGAAAAAAACAAGAAGAAGAATGCGAAATATAAAGTAGCTTTCATGCAAAAAATTCCATACCATGCCTGAATCTATAGGAAAAGCTTGCATAAAATCTTGTAAAGCCACAAAGCTTCCATAATACCTTCTTAAACAATGAAACCCTAGGTGGCACTTGAAGCAACAAGAAAGGAGGAAAATGTGGCCGACAAGTTCACTTTAGGGTTTCAAATGCCCTAATTTGGCTGACCCTAAGTGTGGTGTTTTTCCCTTTGTTTTAAACACTTAGCATAAGATTAATTCCTTTGCCAATGTTTTGAATGTGCATTGTAATTTTGTATATTTCCTTACAAAGTCAATTAGCCCCTTGATATTTTGCATTAAAAATGAAATTTGAAATACAAGGTGTAAACAATATTAAAGTAATTTTTTGTAAATTACTTTAATAATTGTTATGAAATATAGAGATTAGGAAAATCCACAAACATCTAGTAAAGTAATTTGTAATTGATTACTTTATTATTTTTTTAGATAATTTACTTCAATCCAAAAAGTCATGCAAAATTATGAGAGAGGTTAACTAAGATTTTTGAGTTCATTTTCAATTAACTGAGGGTATTTCTTGGTCAACCTTGGTCAACCACAAGATGAAGAGGGGTTTTGTCGTATTTTTTCTCATATTGTTCCAGTTTTGACCCCTCTTCTCTAGCCTTCGCATTCTTGTTCGTGAGAAGATATTTTTACTTCTAGTTCACTTTCGGTGCCACCTCCATGCATATTGGGTTATTTTTGAGTTACACTTTGGTTATATACAATATGTGGCAGAGTTTTGAGTTGTTTAAACTTGGTTCACTTCAGTGGTGGGACCTCTTATCAAGGCTTTTTCTTTTTGCTTGTGAGATATTTTTGGAGTCCAGGATATTTTGACTTCATTTCACATTCAGTTTTTCCTCTTGAATGCTTTATGCATGCATTTATTGTATATATTGGAAAAAGTTATTCCTTTTCCTTTAGTTCTTATTTTTCATGTCTTTTGGCATACCTTTTGTAGAGAGACAAATATTTGTAACTCAAATTTTACATTAATTCAATTTTTACAGTATTACAGGTTAATCATGTTTCTAATTTTCATATGAATTCCTTCTAATTTTCAGTATTATATAGTTTTTCCTTCAAGAATCTAGGCATCATCATTGTTTTGGCTTCGATTGAGAGATTACTGTGTTTCATTTTAGAACTTCTAATATTTTTGTCTCTTTCATAAATGTATGCATGCAGTCATGCTTAAGTCCATGGGTTATACATTGTACATATGATTACTTTATATTTTGGTTGTGAAAACGTAGTTTTCCTTTGAAAAGAGATTTTCTATCAAAGCCTTTGTATGAAACATTCAAGTGTTTAAGTTGTCAGATTTAGTTGTGCAAATAAAAATATTGATAAATCATCTATGAGTCAGGTTGTAGATCAAGTTTCATTTATTAGGTGCATCACCATTCATTTTAAGTTTAGTTTATGAATTCAATTAGATACTTTCTTCCCCTTTTCCATCCAATTCAAAGTTATTTATTAGAGAATCAATAATGAAGTTAGCCTATAATCCAAAGTTCTAGTTTCACAATAGGATACCCACAACCTGAAATTAGTCCAATGTTACATCGGATTGTTGAGCTCTATAGTATTGCATGTAGGTGAAAATCCCTGTGATAACACTGATAAGTAAACATGAAAGAAAAAACCATCACCACATTAGAAACACACATAACGCCAAGATTGTTGTGTGGAAACCCTATTAAGGGAAAAACCACAGTGGAGGTTAATCCACAAGTTTATACTCTGTTAAAAGTATAGTAAATAGGGAATGCACATGCATTCGGGCACACTACCTAGAGCTCACTGATCAAATAAAAAAATAAATACTACCCAAAGGAAGACACACTATCTTATAGTTACATTCAGATTAAATCCATCTAAAGATTTTAAACTGAGAAAATAGTATCTCCTAAATGCCTAATTACAGTTCTGGTTAAGCACATAAACTTTTCCCACTCTTCTTCACACTTAGCTTCTACCTTCGAATGATATGAAATTTATTCGCACATAGCACTCAAAATTCGCACACTTCACCTCATGCATGTATCAAATGAGATAAAAAAACTGCTCATATATATCTGCAACCAAGGATAACATCATCTACATGTCGGCTTTAGTAAAATATAAAGTGAATGCAAACTGTTAGCCCAAAACATAAATAATTAATAATGAAAATCAACCAAAGTCATCCAAAACATAGTAGGGACCAAAAATAACATTCTTGAACACGAAACACTTTCAAAGATTATTCCTCAACGATCCACAACATGCTACAATCACCCTGTCAACCATGAATATGAAAGAGAAAATCACCAATCACGAGCAAAATGATCAATAAAAACCACCAACATATATAGAGAATGATCTAGAAACATCCACAAGAATCATGAATCACCATAGAATTATCCACATCAACTCAAATTACTTGAATCACATTATTTTCTTCTAGAAACACTAGCTACAATAATAGAATAATTGTTGGAACACAGATACTCATAACTTGAGCAAATTTTTATGAAAACCTCTAAAACTTTTAGTGGATAAAATAGATAGGCTTGTCAACAAACCCTTTAATCTGCAACTTCTGATCACCAATATACTGAACTAGCCAACATACTAAACTTCACTTCACCATTGACAACCTGCAACTTATTTTATTACAATTTTCTCAATATCCTTGACATATACATCCTCTAATGAATAAATTCCAATAGTGTTGACATTCATGACAACCACATATCAACAAAATCCAACAAGAACAAGTTCCCAAGTCTAGTTCTTCTCAATCTACACAAGTTCTTCCATTTTTTTCATCCAATGGTCATCTTTACATGCCTCAATCACTATTTTAGGTTCAACTTTAGAAAATAAACATACATTTACCTTTTCTTTAGAAGCTCTTCTTCTTATCAACATTGATTTTTTTTTTTCTCTAATGATTTTTTCTTTAGAATGATTTCTCTATACATACTTAGGGGTCTTAGGTGTCTTTCTCGGGACTTCTTCCTCTTCATTTTGTACTTCTTTTTCCTTAGCTTTTTCTTCTTCTTCACCACAAGTATATTCATTTGACTCATATCCATATAGTACCATTGAATTCCTCAAATATTCATTAACCTTGACACTTGCACTTTCAAAAATCCTTCTTATCCTTTTGTTGTAACATCTATAAGATTTTCTTTTAGTAAAATATCCAAGGAAGATACCTTCATTATACCTTGCATTGAACTTTCTTAATTTTTCATCATCTCTTCTGATATAGAATTTTCTTCGAAATAATCTAAAGTAATTGATAGTAGGAATCCTTTCGTACCAAAATTTATAGACATGTTTGTATTATTAGCTCTTGCTTGAACTCTATTAAGTATGTAAATAGAAGTATGAATTTCTTCTCTCCTGTAGACTTTTGGTAGGTTAGATACTTTCATCATAGTCCTTGCAGCTTCTTGATCAGTCTTGTTTTTTCTTTCAACCACTCCATTTTTCTAAGGAAATGTAGGGGCAAACAAGTGCCTTTTTATACCATGATTCTCACAAAATATGTTAAATTCATTAGAGGTGAACTCTCCACCTCTGTCGGACCTCAAACATTTTATCTTCAAATCTAGCTCATTTTCAACCATAACATTGAATGCTTTAAATCTATCTAGAACTTTAGATTTTTCTTTGAGAAAAGTAACCCATGTCATTCTAGAGTAATCATCAATCAAAATCATGAAATACTTGTCACCTTGAATATTTCACACTCTTGTAGGACCACAAATTTATTTGTGTACCAATTCCAACAATCCAATAGAAGATTGTTCCTTTCCCTTGAAACTACTTCTAGTTTGTTTTCCAAATTGGCAATCTCTGCAAATAGTATTGATAGAATTTGTAATCCTCAGCAGATCTCTCACTACTTGAACTAAACTAATTTTAACCAAGTTATCAAAATTGGTGTGACACATTCTCTTGTGCCATAACCATCTATCGTTAATCCAAGTCATAAAACAATGACCATCAACACCCTTGAGTTGATAAATATTTCCATCTATCTTCTTTCCAACAAAAATCACAGTTTTGTACCCTTTTCTAATCTCACATCCATCATCTTGATACATAATATTGTATCCTTTTCTACACATTTTCCAACACTCAAGAGATTATTCCTTAAACCTTTAACATAGTAAACATCTTTAGTATTATGCTTTCCATCAAAATTGATTAAACCTATTCAACAAATCTTAGCACCTGAATCATCTCCCAACTTAACAATTCATCCATCATATTTTTGAAGTTTGACAAAATTACTCTTGTCTCAGGTCATATGATTTGAGAAAACACTGTTAATAACCCAATATGTTTTGTCTTGTCTAACATGAAAATGATACCAAAGTACCTGCAATTTTATCCTTTTTCTCTAGAACACTTTTCTTCACACAACTTTCAAAGTTAGTAGAACCATATTCATCTTTTAAAGCCAAGAATAAACATTCATCATCAACATCTCCATAATCAGAGATACCAACATCCTCTCTAATATATTAGCTTTTCTTGATCATTTTTCCTTTGTTTTCCTTGTTCTTATTGTTCACAACTCTATTTGGACATCTTAAAGCATAATGACCTATATTTCCATAACTAAAACATTTGAAAGGTATTTTACCTTTGTACTTACTAGTACTATTTTTAATTCTTCTTACAAAGATAGCTTCCACATCATCAAGATCATCTCCATCTAAATCTTCAACTTTTTCTATTTTTCCAGTCTTGAAAGTAGTCTCCACTTTTTCACCATTTTTAGCACCAATTTTTCTCATTTGAAATAAAGTTAGTGTGCCAAACAGCTGATCTCTACTGTATGCATTAAAATTTACAATTTCCTTAATAGAAAAAAACTTTTCACTATAAGAATAAGGAATAGTTATGGCAATTTTTTTTACCACTTTAGGTTCTTTGACTTGTGCACCAAGACTTCTCATAGAAATTATTATTTTATCAACCCTCTGCATGTAGCTTGTAATTATTTCATCTTTAGACATTCAAAAAGTCTCCAGTTGTGTCTTCAAATTCTACAACTTAGCTTATTTAACCTTATCATCTCCTTTATAAATAATTTCTAGCTTATTCCAAACTTCTTATGTGGTTTTTGGATCCATAACTTCAACTAATTTTGTATGTGCAAGACTACTCAAAAGAAAAAACATTTCCTTACCATCTATTTCATAGGCCTTGATTTCATCACTTGTGCTTGTTCCATTCAGAGGTATGTTATATACAATCTTCACTAGTTTAGTGACATCAAATCCAAGGTAAATTAGATAGCCTTCCATCTTTACTTTCCATAATGCATACTATGTTCCATCAAACATAGGGATCTCATTCTTTCTCACCATCCCAGATACACCTCAAGTGGTTAAGATTTTCTCCAAGGAACCTTGATCTAATACCAATTTTTCAATGAAGAAGACAATTGAGAGAGGGGTGAATCAATTGTATCAAGTTAAAACATTAAAATCCTCAATTGTATTCAGATCCACATGCACTCATTAAACCCTTAATCTGTTATAATGTTTAAACATGAAAAGAAGATAAAATAAATTGAAACAACCAACACCATGCACAAAAGAACACCAAATTTACATGGAGAACCCTAGAAGGGAAAAACCATGGTGAGAATTATCTTGCAATATAAATAATTACAAAACTAGTACAAAGAGGCTCACTGCTATAATAAGACACATTGTCGAGAAAGGCTCACAACCAGAATAGAAAGAGGAAAGAAGATATAATGTGAAATGAAGGAAAATAGGGTTTGGGGTTTTATGAGAAGGGTGGTTCACCAATATGATAACACCTATTTTTCTCTATTTCATTAGGAAATGAGATCCCCATAATTATGTGACTAATAACCCTTAGGTGAATCATCCCAATGTGAGAATGTTTAGATTTCCTTATGCTCGAAGGATGGGGGTAAAGGTTAAACAACACTTTTGGGTGAAAAAATAAAATTAGAAAATCAACCAAATTATGCCAATTCAAATGTGAAACAACAATGTTAAACTCAATATTAATAGAAAAAATAAAATAGATTGTGGATCTGAGAAGGGAAAAAAGGTTTTTACTAGTCACCAAACACCAATTTATGAAGGCTAAATGGGACTCATTCTCCCATGGGTGAATGGGTCCTTTTTCAAGTTCTTTTTGAAACTTTCAAGGGCCTCTAATACTAATCTATACCTTTTTATTTATCCAGGTTTTAGTGTTGGAAAGTCAAAAACTAGATCTATAGGTTAGATTTCGTGATATGATGACAACTTTAATAAATTTTGCAATTTTTCTCTTCAAGAGGTCTTCAACCCTTCTTCAACCTAAATATACAATCACACAAAAGAGGGGAATTTTTTTTTGTTTTTGGTGAATGGGGGTTTTCCTTGGTCAAACCCCATTTTGGTAGTCAAACCCTAAAATGAAATAAAGCATGAAAGAGGGAATGAGGAATGAACAATGTTGTGTTACCACTCAACAAACCCTTGTAAAAACCTCAGAAATGGAGATCTTGGAAGGTTTTGAACTTGCATGAAATGGATTTAGTGTATGTGTATATAGATTACTTGAGTTGATTCTTGAATGCTTGAACTTAATCTTGAAACTTGCATCACAATGTTAGCTCCAAAAACATGCATGATGCAAGAAGAATTTGATATGATGAGTAGATCTTTAATGTTGTGATAAATCTCTAATATATCTACTCTTGAATGCTCTTGATCATCAAATTTAGCTTTTTTGAAGTCACAGAAAAATTCTATCTTACTTCTCTTGAAATTCTAGGTGAAACTTAGTGAAATAACCTTGCATTTATCGGTATGTATCCTTAATTTACCAAAATTTAAATATCACAAGTTGACATTGAAATATGGATTTGGAGATGTTAAAATACCACAAAAAACATAATTTAAAATTTATGTCCAAATGTCTTGGGAGGACCCATTCACCCATGGGAAGATAGGTCCCACATCCCTATTCCTAGAACACACATTGCTCAACATAAAGTGTTATGTATTGGCATTAATTATTGTTGGGTTGTCCCTTCAAAAAATGTAATTTATTAGGCTTGTAAATGAATAAAAGTACTTATTAAGGCATAATTAAGCTCAACTTAATTAAGAGGGCCTAAAAAAGTGTGAAAATGCAAAGGGATAGATTTTCCAACACTAATTAAGGCACTATTAAGTCCATTTTAATTAGGAGGGACCAAAAAAGTGTGAAAATGTAAAGGGATACATTTTTCAACACTACATTTAGCCCCCACTTTAGTGAGAGGGTGACCTTTTGTCAAAATCACACTAAAGTAGACAATGAAGAGAGGTGTAATTGTACATGTGTTGGAAGGATAAGATGACAAAGATCGAGGAGGATGATCAATCCCCCAAGATCTAAGATCTCATGGAAAAACCAAAAAAGGAACAAGAAAACACAAAAAAGGAACAAGAAAACACATGCCTATGTTAAACATATATATGCAACAATGATAAGATACTCAATCATACAATTCCAAAGACTCAAAGAAGAAAATAGAAAGAAAAGGAAAAGGGATGGATCAAGCCTTTACTGTTTGTCCAATGTGATGTGGATCAAGCCTCAGCCAAAATTTTTTCAAGTGGAACTCACTATCCACTATGCAAACAACAATGCATGCTCACACAAGCTAGTGAAATCCATTGTCCACTAGGTGAGTCCCCAAAAGTGACTAAGTGATAAATTCATTCCAGGTCTACTAGCTCTCATCATATAATGTCAAAGTCATGCTAGGTCTATAGGATCTCATTGTACTAACCATACCAAAGCTATATCTCTGATAAAATTGATAAGGCACCACAAAAATATGAACTTCAAGCTTCATAAGGTTAGCAAGTTGTGTTATGCCCAAAAAAAAGAACAAAATACAAATAGGATAAGAAATGTTCAAAGGGGTTTCACTTAGTTCATGTAAGGTATCCTCTTAGGGAACATCATGCCTAATGTATCCAAGAGAGGACAAGTCTAGGATAGAAGATTCAAAACTTAAGGAATGTAATGCGTAGAATCACCACTGAGAGGAATGTCATATGCAAAAACATTTCATAGTATCAGAGGACATCAAACCCAATGACACCACCAAGAAGAAGATTTTTCAAGTATGAATGAGTATGGTGGTATTGTCATTAATGTTGTTATTGATGTCAACACAACTCAGGTTGTTGCAACAAAAGGAATCAAGTGATTGCAGGTGGTACATGTATGGTTGAGATAATATAGAGATGTTGTGAGTACATGGAGATGTCTTTATGGTGTTGCAAGTGTGTTGATATGATGAGTTATCAAGTGCTTTTAAGAAAAGTAATAAATAGTGAAGACAAAGTTGTGTGTGTTCTGAATGTGCTCTGGTAATGTGCGCTGCATTTTTTCTATGTTGATCCTATGCTTGTGCATATTTCTAGTGTTATTTATGAGCATATTTGGTTGATATATCTTGAGTTATAGCTTCTAGATTGATGAAGAGTGAAATTTGTGTTCACTAGTGTGTAAACTAGTCTAGTAGATTTGTTTATTTATGGATTGGGAGAGGTGTTTTTGCTTTGTAGTCCTTTTCTGGTTCCTTTTAGGTCCTACGGATCTCGAAGAAGGTTGATAATTATGTTATATGTTTTCTGCCAAAAGTGTTCATGATTTGGTACTCTAGAAGACTTGTTCTAGAGATACTATGTGTTTCTACACAGTCTAGTTGCTACGAATGGATTTGAAGGTTTATAAGAGGTGTTCTAGTATGTAGTGAACTGTGTTATGTGGTCCACATGTGATCATCTTGTTGTGGATGAGAATAATTCAAATTTCATTGGTGTTTTAATTAGGTTTGGTTGACCTGGTGTCTACATGTTACATGATAGATAAACATCAATTAAGGAAGCATGTGATTGATCCAAGATATTATTTTGGGTCCTAGTTAAGTATTTATTTGGTTCACTCTCATTCTTATCCACCATGGGAATGTCGAGTCACTGACCTAGTTTTAATTTATAAAATAAGAATGTGTAGTCGACCTTGGAGAAAGTTTCTAAGATCAAATATGGTATAAACAAAAGTCAAGATGTCATCAATTAGAAGTGAGATAAATGTGACAAGTGTGAAACAACTGCAAAAATAAAAGTGTACGAAAGTGAATCAAGGAAACAATACTTTAATGTGTTTGACTCCTGAAAATAGTGAGCTGATGGTCTTTGCAATTCTTTGATTAAGGCTATGAATGTGTGGAACCTGTTGTGGTGGATTTTTTGTTATCTATAGGCAGTGAGCCTCCTTCTAGACAGTGAGCCTTGTATCCAGATAGTGATTCCTATCTTGGGTAGTGAGCTTTTGTATCTGGTTTTGAATTACTATTATATTGTGAGTTAATCCTCACCGTGGTTTTTCCCTCATTGGGTTTTCCACGTAAATCTGGTGTCTCCGGTATTTTATTTTTGTTATATGCATTTCATGTTTATACTTAATAAAAGATTAAAGTGAATGCAATTAGATACAACTGATTCACCCCCCCTCTTAGTTGTCTTGTGCAATTAAACGATTGGTATCAAAGCTTTGGTTCCTTGGAGAAGAGCTTAACCACTTGAGGTAGATCCGATGGCGAAGTAGTTTTTAATCCACGTGTTTGATGGAGCTAACTATACTGACTAGAAAGTGCAAATGAGAGGTTACCTAATCTCCCTTGGTTTCAAGACTTGGAAAGCTGTTGAGATAAAATATGTTGAGCCAGCTAGTGGTCCTCCTTCTACAAATGAGATTTTTGCCTATGAGGAAAATGAAAAAGAAAGATATGTTGTCTATAGTGCTTTATCTAAGACTGAGTGAACAAAAGGTATTTCTTTAGGAATTGCTTATGAAGTATGGGAAAATTTGAAAGATATCTATGAAGGAAATAATAGTGTCAAATTATCAAAGAAGCTAATAGTGAAGCACAAATATGAGAACTTGAAAATGGAAGAAGATGACGAAATTATAAGCTACTTTCAGAGGGTTGATATTGCAAAAAATGAAGTAAAAAATCGAGGTGGTACTCTAACAAATGAAGATGTAATAGATAATATTTTGATGATCCTACTGGAGAATTATAGTGTCAAGGTATCAGTTATTGAGGAAATATATGATACAAATAAATTTTCTAAAGAACAACTTTTTAGCACCTTGACTACATTTGAGATGAGAAAGTTTGGATAAGAAAAGGAGAAAACAAAAATAACCTTCAAAGCCACTAAGAAAGAAGATGACTGAGATAGTGAAAGTTTAGAGGAATTGGAAGCAAACTTTCCAAGGAAGTTGAAGAAAGGTACCACTAAGTACAAAGGTATGTTACCTTTTAAATGTTTCAGTTGTGGAAATATTGGTCACTATACTTCAAGATGTCCAAATAGAGCCATACACAAGAATAACATAGATAATAAAGACAAAAATGATAGAAAGTTGAAAAAATTATATAATGTTAGAGAAGATGCTAGAATTTCTTATGATGAGTCTGAATTTGTGGATGATAAAGATGACTTCTTGTATCTATCCCTTGAGAACAAATCTGTGTCTACTAGCCATGGAAGATGTGCAAGGGAATGTGGTTTGGAAAACAAGAAGGGTGAGATGAAAGGTACTCTAGTTACTTCCTTTCATGCTAGAGAATATGAAGATTATTGGGTAATTGAAAGTGGATGTTCAAATCATATGACTGAAGACAAAATCAAGTTCACTAAACTTGAAAGGTATGATGGAGGATTAGTCATGTTTGTAGATGATTTAGGTGAAAAGATTGTTGGAAAAGGAACAATTAGTTTTTATGGAAAAAAAATACCGATGATGTATATTATGTTAAGGGCTTAAGGCATAATCTCTTGAGTGTTGGACAAATTTTTAGTAAAGGATTTAGGCTTTTGTTCCAAGACAATACTTGTGAGATCAAAAAAGGGTCTAAAACTGTGGTAGCTACAGGAAGAAGAAAATATGGAAATATTTATCATCTTAGGAGTGCTGATGGTTAGAGTTTTTTGTCTCATGTTAATGAAATTTGGTTGTGGCATCTGAGGATGGGACATGTAAACTTTGATAGTCTGATCAAGATTAGTTCAAGAGTAGTTTCCAGGGATCTGCTTAAAATTACAAAGCCTACCAATACTATTTGCAAAATTTGTCAATTGGGAAAACAAACAAGATGTAGTTTTAAAGGAAAAGAAGAATCATCTCTTGGAATACTGGAATTGATTCATACACACCTTTGTGGTCCCACAAGAATAGGAATTATTAATGGTGATAGGTATTTAATGTTTTTGATTGATGATTATTCTAAAATGGCATGGGTTACTTTTCTTAGGGAGAAAGCTCAAGCTATAGATAGATTCAAAGTGTTCAAGTCAAGGGTGAAGAATGAAGTGAGTCTGAGAATCAAATGTTCAAGGTCTGACAGAGCTGGAGAATTCACTTCTGGTGAGTTTAATACATTTTGTTAAAATCATGGTATAAAGAGATATTTTGTTGCTGCTAGAACTCCTCGGTAGAATGGAGTTGTGGAAAGAAAGAACCAAACTATTCAAGAGGTTGAAAATACTATGATGAAATAGGAAAATGTACCTGATGTATACTAGTTTGAAGCAATCAACACTACTATTTATATTCTTAACAAAGTTTAGATCAGAGGCAATAGCACAAAGACCCCTTAGGAACTATGGACTAGAAAAATTCCTATTGTTAAGTACTTTAAAGTGTTTGGAAGTAGATGTTACATTAAAAGAGATGATGAGAACCTTGGAATGTTTGATGCAATATGTTATTAAGTTATTTTCCTTGGATATTCAACAAATAGAAAAGCTTATAGATGCTTCAATAAAAGACTAAGGAAGATAGTTGAAAGTGAAAATGTAAAAGTTGATGAAGATATGCACAGACGAGTTGAAATAAGTGAATTTGAACCAAATCAACCTATCTATAGACAAGTACAAGAATAGAATAGGAGGAAGAACATATTGAAAAAGAAGAGATTTTTGAACCTACTTCTAAGACTCCTAAGTATGTACAAAAAAAACATTTGGAAGAACATATAATCGGAAATAAAAGTGAAGGTGTAAAGATAAGAAGCAAAGTGGTAGCAGTTGAGGTAAATTTGTGTTTACATTCTAAGATAGAACCTAAAATAGTGTGTGAATCATGCAAAGATGAGAATTGGGTTAGAGAAATGAAATAAGAGTTGCAATAGATTGAGAAGAATTAGACATGGGAATTGGTTCCTAGACCTGTAAACAAGAATGTAATTGGTACAAAATGGGTATTTAGGAATAAGCTAAATGAAGATGGTGAAGTAGTAAGAAACAAAACAAGGCTTCTATGAAAAGGTTATTTAGAGGTTGAAGGAATAGATTTTGAGGAGAAATTTTCCCCAATGGCAAGAATGGAGGCCATTTAGATGTTTTTCGAATTTTATGCTCACAAAGATTTCAAAGTATACCAGATGGATTTTAAATTTGTATTCTTGAATGGGGAATTGGAAGAAGAAGTGTACATGGAACAATCAGAAGGATTTCAGTTATCAGATAATCTGGACATGGTCTGCAAGTTGAAAAAGGAACTATATGGACTTAAATAGGCTCCCACAGCATGGTATGCATGGCTGGAAAAATATTTGACTCAGAAAAAGTTTAACAAAGGCTTCACAGACAACAATATCTATTTAAAAGTTGAAGGAAACAATTTTTTTATAGTTGTAGTGTATGTTGATGATATTATCTTCAGAGTAAATGTGGGTATGTGCAAGAAATTTGCAGAGATGCAAAAATATTTTGAGATGTCTATGATTGGTGAGTTGAATTTTTTCTTAGTGAATCAAATTGATAAGGGAATATTCATTTCACAATCAAAGTATGTTAAAGAATTGCTGAAGAAGTTTGGAATGGATGATTCCAAACCAGTTTGTACACCTATGGTGATTGGATGCAAATTGAGTAAGGATGATGTTTCTCCTAAAATTGATCAAAGCATGTACAAATATATGATTTGTGGACTTATATCTTACTACTACTAGACCGGATATCATGCATGCATTATGTTTGGATTATGACCTATGGTATCCTATGGATACTGATTTCACCTTGAATGCCTAAACTAATGTAGATTGGGCTAGTTGTGTAGATGAAAATAAGAGAACAAGTGATGGTGAATTCTTTCTTGGAGGAAGATTGGTTTCATGGTTAAGCAAGAAATGGGATTTAGTTTCTTTATCCACTATAGAAGTTTAGTATATTGCAACAACATCTTTCTATACATAGGTACTTTGGATGAAGCAAAAATTGAAGGATATAGGTGTGATGTGTGATGATCCTATCCCTATCCTCTATCATAATACAAGTGCAATAAATATTTCAAAGAATTTTGTAATGCATTCAAGAACAAAGCATATATCTATTAGATATTATTTCTTAAGGGAGAAGGTGTTGGAAAATGAAGTCAAACTTGAATATGTGTCTACAAAGGATCAAATTGCATATATATTTACTAAGGCTCTTCTGAAGGATACTTTTGAGTATCTTAGGGAGAAGTTGGGGTTTATTGCCCCTCCATATTTGAACTATGTGCACATGGAGGTGCATCATTCCAGTGGATCTACAAATTCTTCATTTTTTTGGACTAATGATTGCCGTCTACTCCTTAGGGGGAGTAGAGAGTATCATTGTTGTAGTATGATATATGGGTGCACTCCTAAGGGGGAGTGATCAAAATTTTATATGGCTGAAGAATCACCCAAAACTATTATTTTTCATTGATTTCAAAGGGGGAGGGAGAATCATGTAAAAAATCCTATCCATATCTATAAAAGCTAAAAGGGAGACAAAATCTTTGTAACGAGAAATGAGTGCAAAAACGTTGAGTAGGTTTTCTAATATAAAAAAAAGGAAGAAGAAGAAGGAGAGTGTGTATGTTGTCTTTGATGTTTTTCACTTCATGTGTTTCCATCAATGAAAAAGGGGGGGATTGTTGCAAGTATGAATGAGTATGGTGGTGTTGTCATTAATGTTGTTATTGATGTCAACATAACTCGGATTGTTGCAGTGAAAGGAATCAAGTGATTGAAGGTGGTACATGTATGGTTGAGATATTGTAGAGATGTTGTGATTACATGGAGCTTTCTTTATGGTGTTGCAGGTGTGCTGATATGATGAGTTATCAAGTGCTTTGTAGAAAATTAATAAATAGTGAAGACAAAGTTGTGTGTGTGCTTTGAATGTGCTTCGGTAATGTGGTCTGCATTTATTTTGTGTTGATCCTATGCTTGTGTGGATATGTAGTGTTTTTTATGAGCATATTTGCCTGATATATCCTGAGTTATAGCTTTTGGATTGATTAAGAGTGAAAGTTGTGTTCATCGGTGTGTGAACTGGTCTGATCGAGTTATTTTTCTATGGATTGGGAGAGTTGTTTTTTCTCTACAATCCTTTGTTGGTTTTTTTAGGTCATGCAGATCTAGAAGAAGGTTGATAATGATGTTACCTATGTTTTGGCAGAAGTGTTCATGATTTGGTAGTCTGAAAGACTTGTTCCAAAGCTACTATGTGTGTTTGCATAGTCTGGTTGGACTATTGGAAAGAGTTTTGTGTATGAATATTGTTTTAGTTGTTGTGGATGGATTTGAAGGTTTCTAAGAGTTTTTATAATATGTAGTGAAATGTGTTATGTCATCCATGTGTGATCACCTTGTTGTGGATGCGTGTACTTCAAAGTTCATTGGTGTTTTCATTAAGTTTGGCTGACTTGGTGTCTACACGTTACATGAAGGATAAGAATCAATTAAGGAAGTGTGTGATTGATCCAAGATATTTTTTTGGGTCTTGGTTAAGTATTTATTTGGTCCAATCTCATTCTTATCCACCACGAGAATGTTGAGTCACCGACCTAGTTTGAATTTGTAAAATAAAGAATGTGTAGCCAACCTTGGAGAAAGTTTCGAAGATTGAAGATGTTATGAATTAGAAGTGAGAGAAATGTGACAAGTGTAAAAAATAGAGTGTGTGAAAGTAAATCAAGGCATCAGTACTTTAATGTGTTTGACTCCTGAAAGCAGTGAGTTGATGGTGTCTGCAATTCTTTGATTATGGTTGTGAATGTCTGGAACCTATTGTGGCAGATTTTCTATTATCTAGCTTTATCTATAGGTAGTGAGCCTCCTTTTGTATAGTGAGTCCTTTCTATAGGTAATGAGCCTTGTATCTAGATAGTGAGTCCTATCTTGGGTAGTGAGCCCTTTTATCTAGTTTTTCATTACTATTATATTGTGAGTTAATCCTCACTCTGGTTTTTTCCTCATTAGGTTTCCCATGTAAATCTAGTGTCTCTAGTATTTTCTTTCTGTTATATGCATTTCATATTTATACTTAATAAAAAATTAAAGTGAGCATGGAATTGATTAATATCAGAAGTGAATGTAATTAGATACAACTGACTCACCCCCTCCTCTCATTTTTCTTATGTAATTCAATAGAATATGCATCACAAGAAGTAAGAAGACCACACTATGAAACATAAGATATAGTCAAAATGATAATGCCAATGTATAACCCCACTTTAAAGAAATTTCTATCACTATGTTGTGAGTAATTACTATAAAGTAGAAAATGATCAATGCTAACAATAAAGAAGACATGAGAGCTTATTTGTAAAGCCCAGTGTGCAACATATGTTTCCAAATTAAGCTACATCATGAAAATGGGTTGCCCCCAAAATGAAATCCCAAACACATAAGGGATCCATGGATTTAGGGTCAATGTATGTCTTTGCTACAATGATATTATAGAGCTCAAAAATGTCATCATTCCCCAAATACTAGTAGAACGGGAAGAGTGACACATAAAGAGGAAAAAAAAAATAGGGTCAACGTAAAAGAGACCTAAATTTCTCAATGCCTCATGCCATCCCCAAAAGGAAAACACAAGACAAAAGAAAGATAAAGGTTTACAACATATAGAAGAATGTAGATAAAATTAGAGGAATGAACATAAAGACATGCCAAATAGAACAATACAAGGGATCACATTACACACATGCAATCACATACATAACATGAAAAGGAAAAAATGAAAAGACTAGTAAGGCACATGCAAGTCAACCTATAGAAGGTCATATGCATCCTAATCTTGTTCATCATATATGGAAGGAAGACAACTAGCCAAAGGGACAACATCATGTGTGATACTAGGACAAGGCTATCTAAGCCCTTGCCCCCACTAAGTGTAGTACAAGGATGATTTGATATAAGTGGCCAAAATGAGCTCCTTACAATATAGAAAATGATTGGAAACAAATGTAAAACATGCAATAATGAGTATGCTAAGATCTTGAAACTATCACATTCCAAGGAGGAAAGTTCATGAAATTTTTCTATCCAATTATGTTTTCATAAGAAATGTCAAGAGGAATAAAACCACTCAATATCATCTTTAAGGCATGACACTCATCAATAAGATACCCAGGAGTTCTATGAAATGCACAATAATTCATGTTTGTACTCTTACCTTTTTTTCTTCTATTGATAGGTGGAAATTTAATCCATCCTAGATAGAGAAGTTTCATTTGTCATTCAATTTCTATTTTAGTATGTAGGAATGAAAATTATTTGACTTTATAGGGTTTGGATTTATTACATGTTTGAGTAGATTGTTGAGGTAGATTCAAGAGAGGACCTAAGATGATCTTATAATCCTTGTGAAGGATTTTTTTATTATTAAAAAGGACACTTGTTTCCTTAGAAGATGTGGAGAGAGGAGGATCTTGATATCCTTGTCCTTTATTATCCTTAATTAGGATTTGTTCTAACAACTTATGAAACTCATGCTCATTTATTGTTTCACATCCTTGTTTAGCTAAGATCTTAAATCCTTGGCCATAGGTCTTTCTAGGTTGATGGGTGTGTTAGTGACTTTATTAATGTAGGATGGATGGGTATGCACTTGATTAGAGAGACTAGGTTCATTCATAGTTGAAGGGTTAGGCTTGGTTTGTGATTCAATCTCAGGATGTAAAAGACTAACCATCTCTAGTGGTGGAATAATAGGTGTTGGTTGTTGCATAGAGGGGTAAAATGATGCATTGTTCTCAAGGTTCTCAAGGAAATTATGTATGAAATTATGCTTTCTTTCATCATCTTCACCTAAGATGTAAAATTCATGAGGACATTCATTAGGGGTTGGTTGAGCATGATTAGGTTCTATTACATTAGGATCATTACCAAACAGATAGCTTGAGACATCAACTAAAGATGTTAAGGCCTTCCATATATTACCAATACATATGTCCATTATGCAAGAATGAATTGAAATGAAAACTGATTACAAGTTTTCAAATTTGAAGCAAGATAATTTTCTAATTATGCTATGCAAAAACCTGAAAAAATTATGTATTTTAGATGAAATTTTGAATTCAAACAATGCACTGAATTTGAAAAATTAACCTTAATATGAAAAATTTTAGATAACAAATTTTTTGGAAACTAAAACAACAAATTGAATGTAGAAACAATGTTTTTGATGCTCATAAATTTAGAAAAAAAATCCTTGATCAGGGACTCATTTTCCCACGGGTGAATGGGTCTCACTTCAAGGTTTTTAAAAATTTATTCGCAGATTGCTAAGTTAATTTTTATTCTTTTCAAATTCTGATTTCAAATAGAAAGTTATACTTTTAGATTCTGGAAAATGAGGTCTAAATGCAAGTGCAAAATGATGTTACATGACAGGAAAAAAGACTTAATTTGAGATACAATTTTGATTTAATTTTTTGATGTAAATGATTGATCATGCAATGTTATGCAAACACTATGCAAAATGATTGACATTTTTTAATTTTCTAGATTTTAAATAATGCAAAAATACAAACCTAAAACCCTAAATGAGATGCAAAATAATGCACGTAAACAACCCTAAATGAGATGAAAATCAGTGCAATGCAATGAAAATTTATGCAAGTCCTAGATGTAGGGTTGAAAATGGACTCCAAATCAGAAAATTTATGATGCTCAAATGCCGGGTGCACCAAAATGAAATGATTGAAAAATAGAGGGTTTGGGGTTTATGAGAAGGGGGTTTCACCAATATGACAATAAATACACCTATTATCCTCTATTTCATTAGGAAATGGGACCCTTATAATGAAGTGACTAACAAACCTTAGGTAAATCAACCCAATGTGTGAATCTTCAAATTTCCTTATGTTTGAAGGATGGGGTTTAAGGTCAATCAACACTTTTGGGAGAAAAACTAAAAAAAAAAAATCAACCAAATTATGCCAATTGAAACTTGAAACAAAAATACTAAACTCAATATTAGTAGAACCAGAAAACATACTGTAGATCTGAGAAGGGAAAAAAGGTATTTCCCAGTCACAAAAAGTTAGTTTTTGAAGACTGACTGGGACTCATTCACCCATGAGCGAATGAGTCTTTTTTTAGGGTTCTTTTGCAACTTTTAGGAGCCTCTAATATTGATTTGTAGCTTCTAATTTTTCTAGGTTTCAATGTTGGAAAGTCAGAAATCAGATCTATAGGTTATATTTCATGATTTGACGACAAAGTTGACAAATTTTGCAATTTTTCTCTTCAAGAGGTCTTCAATCCTTCTTCAACCTAAATCTGTAATCACACAAAGGAGGGGATTTTTTTTTTTGTTTTTGGTGAATGGGGTTTTTCCTTGGTCAAACCCCATTTTGGTAATCAAACCTTGAAATGAAATAAAATATGAAAGAGGGAATGAACAATGAACAATGCTATGTTACCACTCATCAAACCCTTCTAAAAACCTTGGTAATGGAGATCTGGAAGGTCTGAAACTTGCATGAAATGACTTCAATGGATGTGGATCTATATGACTTTATTTGATGCTTGAATGCTTGAACTTGATCTCAAAACCTACATCACAATGTTATCTCCAAAAACATACATGATGCAAGAAGACTTTGACATGATGAATAGATCTTGATTGTTGCAAGAAATCGTTGATATATCTACTCTTGAATTCTCTTGATCATCAACTTTAGCTCTTGTGAAGTCACATAAAAATTCTATCTTACTTCTCTTGAAATTATAGGTGAAACTTAGTGAAATAACTTTGTATTTATAGGTATGTGTCCTTAATTTCCTGAAATTCAAATATCACAAGCTGACATTGAAATATGGATTTGGAGATGTTAAAATACCACCAAAAAATTAATTTAAATTTAGGTCCAAAGGTCTAGGGGGGACCCATTCACCCATGGGCGAATGGGTCCCAAGTCCCTATTCCTAGAACACACATTTCTCAACGTAAAGTGTTATGATATTGGCATTAATTATTGTCATATTTCCCCATTAGAAAATGTAGTTGGTTACACTCATAAATGAACAAAAGGGCTTTTTAAGGAATTTAATAAAGCTCAATTTAATTAAGAGGGCCCAAACAAGTGTGAAAATGTAAAGAGATACATTCTCCAACACTAAATTAAGGCATTATTAAGTCCATTTTAATTAGAAGGGCCCAAAAAAGTGTGAAAATGTAAGGGGATGGATTTTTATACACTAAAAAATGTTACACAAAGAACATGATCTCAATGCAATAAAGAATCCATCACAACTTCAACAACACTTGTAGTCTTCAAGAGATCAATATCCTCAACTCAATACATTTAGCAATCTTGCATTATAGATTGCACTAAATTTCACACTTCTACACTTAATTTTTCATCACAACATTCAAATCTATTTAAAACACCATCTCACATCAATTCATCTTACATTTATACCATTCACAAATTGGAAAAAATCTTTCAAGTTGGCTACACTCACCTTTCTTTTTACAAATTCAAAATTGGTCAACACTAAGAATTCCTATAGTGGATAGGAACAAAAGTTGACCATTACAAAACTTAATTGGGACCCAAATAAATTTCTCACATGCCACACAATTACTTCATTAAAGCTCAAACATATTTGAATGTAGTGTCAAGATTAGGTCAACCGTTACCCATGCAAACTCTTTTAAAATTTGAATTAGATGCTTCCTCAAATTCAAAGATGAATTTTAAACAGTACACCACCCTTCATCACTATCTAGGATATTCCTCTACTATCCTAAAATCTATCAATCTCCTTTTCAACAATTTGTACCTTCAAAATGTATAAAACTTGTACATATATACTACACTGCCAAACACTACAACTCTAAAATCCATCTTTAGAGCACCAAATCATGAATACTCTAGACGTAGGAAATAGATCAACACCATCAATATGTATTTAGAATCACAAGACTTGAAAAATAACTATGGAGAAACACAGAGAAATAAAATTTCTCCTAGACACCTCTATAAGAAACACTACGAAACTAGTTCACACACTAGTGAACATAACTTTCTCTAACCATTGATCTAGAAGCCAAAATTTTGGATATAGAAGCTTTGAACACCTTTATCCAACATATCCAAACCACACAAGAAAATATTCAACCCAAAATAAATGTGAAGAAAAACCAGAACACCTCTCAAACAAAAATACATCTGCAACACCTTGTTTCCTCATTTTATAAAATTTCTCAATATCCTTGACATCTTTATCACCACCACAATCATAAACAAAAGATTATAAAAGTGACACTAGAGGTTAAAACTAGTAACTTAACTGAAGACAATATGGTGCAACTAATCAAAGAAAAAATCTCTCTTAATCACTGCAAAACTATTACGAATGAAAACACCTTCATATGTGGAACAAGGTTCATCCACAACTGGTATGGTGGGAGGAACAACCATAGACCTATCATCCTCATGAATATTGCTAAGGGATAATTGTGCTATACAATTTTCCTTAAACTTTTGGTATGATCTGAAATAATGAATCCTCATGAGAATTAATAGGTTCCATAGGTTGAGGAAAAAATAAATAAAATGAAAATTTTCCATGGGAGGACAAAGGATCAAACTCACTATGATACACTATAAATATTTTTTTCTCAAACAGAAACTTTATGCAATTATAAATAATTGATGGGATGAAATTCATGGAATGTAGCCATGGGTAGCCTAGCTTTGCATGGAATTAGTCTAACATTGCGATGATGGAGAATGACACATATAATTATTTTGGTCCAAATTTAAAAGGAACAGTGATCAAAACTATCATAAGGTGAGCAAAACCATCATGAGTTTTCAACCATTCTTTTAACCATTCATAAAAATCTTGATAAAGTTCCTATACAAAAAATCACATACTCTACACACACATGATCAATGAGTATCTCTATTTTGGGCTTCTCATTAATATGTATGTTGATATAGAGAGGACCATTAGGTACATGTATGGATGTGTCAATATGGTTGAAATAAATTTCAAGTAGTAAAGTGGTTGGGCCTTACAAGGTTGAACATATATAATAGTGACCATGTCTTGTAAATCATCCTCATTATCACTCTCATCATCATCCTTATCATTATTCATGTCAAAAATATTATCAAAATTCATCTCATCATTCTTAACCTCACAAGATTGCACAATTTGGACAATTGCTTTGGCATTGGATTGGTAAAGATTTGCAATTTTTGGTTAGGTGGAGCAATGGATTTATTCCCTTGATCATTAAAACCACCCAAATGGACATGATTAGAATCAATGAGGTCTTGAACTTGATGTTTAAGACACATGCATCATTATATATCATGTCCACTTATGCGATGATATTGACAAAAGGAATTTGGATTGTTACTTAGAGCTAGAGGTTCAGTTGTATCCATAGGTCTAATTGGAGGTAATTAGATTAAGTTTTGTTGATGGTGTCTTTTGCACAACAACAACTCAGATAGAATATAATATCCTATCTCTCTTGAAAGGTAAATCTCTATCAGCAATCCTCAAGAGATAACCCCAAAGTCTCTAATGTCAGGTCTTGACAATGCAATAAAACAACTTAGTGATAAATGTGAAAATGTTGGTAATCATAAGGGGCCTCACAATTAAAAAATTCTAGAAGTGAGCTTTCATCAGGTGTGACAAGACAATGATGCTTTCAATCCTAAAACTAACCTGGATTCAAAATAAACAAAAAAAGAGATAAGGGTTTCAGAGAGATCCTAAGATTAAAATTACTCCTAAAATCAATCACAACAATGATGAATGTTGCAAATGGAAAAATCTCCAGCAAAACCAATATCTGCTTAATCAAGGGAAAGCCTACAACTCTGTAGAAATGGTGCACTCTTATGAGGAAACTAAATATTTTCATACTATGAACATTCATCCACATATCCAGTAAATGGCACAATGTAAACAAGCATCCACAGTTGAACTTAGGACAAAATAACGCTGAGACTAACTTTACACAGCAACTTACAATCAAAATATTGGTAAAATTATGGAACAAAGATTGATCAACGTCATCAACATTTCACCATTATCATGAAAGAACTCAAAACTAACACCTAACATCTAACTTGCATTAAATATTTCAAAAGCAGTTTGGAATGATAGAATACCAAGAACCATGCAACATAAATCGATCCAAGAGAGGCCACCAAAGCACAATGTCTTCAATTGTATTGAATTCATCTAACAGTAGCAGCAATTATAGTATCTTGTATTACAACACATGCTTCGAAATAAAAAAACTTCTAATTCTAACTTTCTACTCTATTTGCTAACTTCGCTTCAAAATCTAATCCTCTAGTCCTATCTCTATATCTTGAAATAAGGTGAAATTCCATACTTATAGATATTACATCATGGGTCAGCACAAGTTAGGGCTACAAAGCGGGTCAGCCCCAAAAACAGGTCGGCCAAGAAAAGAAAACCTTAAAATGAAATGTGATATTGCATTAAATGCTTGAGGCTCCTTCCCAAGTCGGCCTGATATCTCCAATGCAGCTCAATCCAATGCATGTAAAAGATGAAGAAAGAATATTGGGAAGCATAAATTTTGATGTAGCACTGCATTAAATGTTTTTCCCTTTGTATTTGGTCTCACCCCAATTTAAACTCTCCTCAAGGTCGGCCCAAAAAACAAGTCGACCAAAGGTGAAACATTTAATATTTTGAATCTTCCATTTAATATTTAATCTCTTCCCTTGATTTCCTGATCTTATTCCATTCCATCCTTAGGGTTTGACACTTCTCCATGACTGCGACAACCCTTCAATAGATTTGCTATCTGCTGCCCTTTGTTTATGAATCTTCCTTAAAACCTTTTGATTAACTTGCAGTAATGCATACCATCCCCAAGGCTCTAAAACCTTTGAAGAAAGTGGGATCTCATCATTCACTAACTTTTTCTCTGTATACTTCATGATTATCATCAACTTTTGTAGGAGGAGGCCTATGTCAGTTTTATCTTGCTCCATTACCACAGAGGGCTCAAAATATACATTATGCTCTGGAGGGACTTCTTCACCTTTGTTTTCTTCTTCATTCCCCCTTCTGACTTTCTTCCTAGTCTAGTGTTTCTGCCATAACTTGAATGGGAGAGGGAATTCTTTCTCGTGCCTTTCCTTTTCTGTAGGTATTCTCTCTTTATCTTTGACTAGTGAATCATCATAAGACACCAAGGAGGAGTTCAAAGTCTTTCCAATCTTTGCCTCTACATTATGGAGGTCTCCATCATGAAGTTCTTCTGCTTCCTCATCTGGTTGATCACTAACCTCTACCTATAGCTCTTCCAGCAATAGCTTTGCTTGATTCAACCCGCATTCAAGAGACCATAATCAATACCTATCATAGCATAAGAATCAAAGTTATTTCATCATAAATGCATGCCAATCACCAAATATATCCAAAAAATCAATCAGAATCCCCTAAAAGTAACATTAAACATCCTTTCTCAATGTTTGGTGTTTTCACACCTTCGCGAAATTCAGGCCAGAAAGGAATTTCGGGGAATTCTGAGACAGGCATATTTTAGCGATGAAACCCAAAATAACATTCACAATCATCTCAATCATCATGCAAAACTAAAGAGACATTTGCACATATCTTCCAATTATCCCAAATCAATCATGTAATGCAAATTCATTAACAGTTAATTGATGCATTCCCTTTATTCTTCATTCCCAACAAGTTTTCAGGGAATTCCATTGGGGATGGAAATTCATGAAGTTAGCAAGAGTTAGCACTTTTCAGAGAAATGAAGAGGTGACGAAATCCGGGGAAATCCTGAGGCAACGAATTTTGGTGAAATAAGACAAATTTCAAGACTTTATGCAACTCTCGGTGAAGCGGCCACAAGAGGGAAACTTAGAGAAATCCAAGGGGAAGGAAATCTACGAGGACACAAAAAACCCAAAATCACAACCCCATCAGGATTTCACCCAAATCAATCGAATGATCATAGATTTGGGGATTCAAGCTCGGAAATGACCTACCTCAAATCGCCCATCGATGGAACCAACTTTCAAACTATCTCAAGGGGTGACCTAACAGTAATGGATAATAAACTTGAGATCAAACCTAGGCACACTCAACAAGCCAAAGAGGAATTCACATTCATCAGTCAAAAGCAAGGTATTGGGTACTTATCATTTGATGAAGCAAATAGGTGATAATCAATGTTTGAGAGTAAGCCTTGATGCGTGCGAGAAAGCCATAGCAGCAAAAATTCCAAGAAAACCACAACCAAGCTTGAAAATTTGCAAGTCCAAATGCTAATCATGCCAAGAAATCACAAATGATCTCCCTCAAATTCAATTAGGGAAAATTGAAATCGACTCACAACATAAAAAATAGCTCAAACCTCATTAAACCCAACTGAAGAGTCCTTATGCGAGCCGTTAATGTGATGACAAGACAATTCAAGACGAGTTCAAGGATCTGAGGCAGAAAAGGAATTTTGGGAAAATTTGATCGACCTGGGATTCCGTGAAGGACCGAAATCCCCTAAAATAGTGCGAAACAACCTCTGTCAGGTTTTCAAGGCAATCGGGGAAATCTGCCAGAGGAGGAAAATATCAAAACCAAGGAAAAACCTGAAATTGACCCAAAACTCAGGATTTCCAGAGTGTTTTCTTAGAAAGGGTATTTGCGTAAGCAAGATAAGAATTCAGGAGCATGCAAGGTGACCGAAATTCCATGACCAAATCACCAAAGACCATAGACAATGCCAGAGAGAAGAACCAAAACACCAAGGAAAGAGGGTCCCTACTTCAGTGGGGCATGTGTGTTAAAATTGCACAACAAATGGCGACTCCTACTGGGAAAATGCTCTAGAGAATTTCAATGAAAAAATTGAATCAAGAATCCAGAATCTCTGGTTTCGATCCTCACATCAAGTCAACCAATAAAATAAAGTCTCAAAATAAATGAACAAGCTAGCTCCTCTTGTGCTGAAAATCTAAGTGTGTGCAAGTGTATAAATTTCCCTCCTTATGCTACTACAAGAAACCAAGTTTAGTTATGCTAAGCTACATAAAGATTCTAACTTCAAAAGCAACCTGGATAGAGCCTTGCTACCAGTCAGGTGTCCATAGCCCCGATGAGGTTATTGTTGTGATTCTCTTGAACATAGCTCTACTGCTAGCTAGGCGTCCATAACCCCGGTAGAGATATTTAGATTCCCCTAAAAGGTTGAACTCACTTTTTTTTGATATTCAATATTTTCTTTTCTTTTCTTATTTTATTTTTTTGATATTTCTTTTCATTCTTTTCATTTCAACCTGTAAGCAATGAAGCTCACACTCGGGGCTGAGAATCATAGTGGAACTGAAGTAGAAATATAATATTTTTCATTTAAAAAAACCTTGTGAGGATCCTACAACAACCTCAGGATTCTTAAGATGTGTGTAAAATATAAGATTCAAGCAAATTCAAGATCTAATTCAATCTAATGACTTTTTCCACTTTAAATATTTAGCACATGTGACACTTAATAGAAGAATTCCACCAACGTATCCTGGAAGGATGATTAGAGTTTGTAAAAGGAATACCCAAAATAGTCCCAGATAAAATAATTGTCACTGTGTGAATAAGACACTCCCAACAAAAAATAGGGGAAACCAAGCCAAAGAAGCAAAGAGAACAACCAAACTGAAACCAAAAGTAGAATAGAAGTCAACCAAAGGAAAAGAAAAGCAATCTAAACTAAAACCATCCATCCTAAAGAAAACCAAAAAAAGTAGACTAAAGCAAAAGAACAACAGGACAAGCTACATTTATTCAAATCAACATCATATACAAAGAGACTCAAAATGTCTCATGATCAGACAAGGTGAGTTGAGACCCACACCTATTTGGATTTTCAGTGCATGGAAAAGTAGTAAGGTGATAGTAAAAGTCCTCAAGAATGAAAATTCATCCTTATATTCAGGAAAATAAACCTCAACAATTCAACATTCTCAACAGGAATAATCATCAATTGAGGCAACTCATTGGAACCATGATAAATCCATATGCATGTTGTCTTCCCTAAACCTCCATAATCAAAATGATAAGTTTCAGATATTTTAGCAAGGAAAGAAACAACCTGATGTGGTGCTTGTTCAGATTGAATGTTAAATTTATTATCCTCCAATTGTGCAAAGTTAACATCCATGAGGTCAGGAGGTTTCAACTGATGGTGAATTATCCCTCTTGCACTCGAAACAAGCACAACAAAATCAAAGTCATCAATGAGTAATTCAGGGTTAAAATTAGAGTGAAAAAATTTAGAATTAACATCATGGAACTTTTCACCTATTTGAGTATCTTCATGAGGAATTAGTGGTAGAATTGCATAAGATTTGTCATGCACAACAAATTTCTTAGTAGGATGTTCATCATGAGGAATCATAGATTGATCCTCAAGAAAATTTTCACCTACAACCATGTGATCAATTATGACTGTAATATTACTATTTTCAGCATCATGCATGTTTTCATGTGCATCAGTATGAACCACATTAGGTATTCCATCATTAATGCATAAAATCCATGAATTTCCAATATTTAGCCCACCAAACAATAGAGAAAGAATAGAATTAGATGAATAACAAGACTCCCTAAATTATTTTGTTGGCACTAGTTCAGGCTTGTAACTGTAACCCTCAGGAACATTAGCTTCTTTATCAGCAACATCAGCTCCTTCAATTTGCTTCATGGGACATTCATTGATAATCTATTGAGGCTCCTCAATTGAAAGCTCAACCTCCTCTAGGGCTACCTAAGCGTTTACTGCTATGCCTTTCTCAGATCCAATGCCAGTTGACTCTTCTACTAGGTATTCTTTAGTAGCTTGTTGAAATTATTCTATTGGAGACTCATTCTTTGTAGTTTGATGTGCATCCTTTGTATGATCTGACAACCAGACTTTCTCTTCCACCTCTATTGGAACATTGCAATTCTCCTCATCACTTTCAAAAGATTGAACTATAGATTCTTCGTTGTATGCATACTCTATTTCAACACTTTTGTCTTGTTTTTCTTCTGGTCCATTCTCTTCACTCCTTGGAAATGGTGCATGATCCACCACCAAGACCGATATGTCATAAGGATTAGATGGTACTATCTCTTGTCCACTCAAATTTTTGTTATTATGCTAGACCTTTTGTTGGAAAATAGACGCAGTAGTCTAAAATTCTTGACAATCCAATTCAGAGTGTTGATTGGTGTTATGAAGCCTACATCATCCAGATAGGGCTGCTTCTTCTAGATATACAACAACTAGGGGATTTTCTTGATTGTTTGGATGCTCCAAAGATGTTAGGAATCCTTCATTGTTAGGCCTTATATCCCAAGTCCTATTTTGATGTGGTAGCTTCCTTCTATCAAATGTTGGCCCTGAGTGTTGATCTTTAAAATATTGTCCCCTATCAAGATTCTACCCCTGATCTTGATGAAAATTGACCTGATTTCCCCTTTTAATGGCTTGAGGTTGATTTTTTTGGTTCCTTAGGTAGGTGACTTCGGTGGCCAAATTTTTTACTAGCTTTGTGAATTCATCCAACCTCTCCTTGTCTGCATTGTTTGATGGAGGAACAACACCAACTGAATTCTGCATATAAATAGAATGGAACCCATGGTTCAAGAATTGGTTAAATATCTCAGAGCTCTGCAACTAACTGGTTATATCATCTTGTTGATGAGATAATTTAGGTTGATTCATATTTGGGTGATAATTTGGCATGGGTAGGGCTTGATTCAAGGGCTGACCTGGGTGTGTAACCAAAGGCAATTGAGGGCTCACACTCAACATAATTTTTTGATTAGCTAATGGCAAGGGTCTAGAGAAGTGTTGCCTCAAATCTATACTTACTTTAATGAACACATCATAAGATTCGAGCAAGATGAAAGGAGGGTTTTCTCTCCATTTCATAAAGGTAGATGTTAAACTATTAAAAGCCTCATAATGAACCTCCCTAGTAGAGGCATCATCTACTGCATAAGGGGGTTGTAGCCTATGGAACCTATTATTGAAAGCCCCTATTGGTTCATTCACCTCCCTCTTGACTCTAGTAAACTACAAAAATAACTCATTAGCATTGATTGGGATCTCAAATCTCTATAAAAATGAATTCTCCAATTGAAGCCAAGCATTGATAGAACCAGTAGGAAGATGGTTATACCAATAAAATGCCTCATCCCCAAGGGAATATGGGAAAAGTCTACATGCAACATCCTCATGATTAATTCCCCTATCCTTCAAGGTAATTTTAAAAATCCTAATGTGCTCTTCAGTAGTCCTTTTGGGATCATTAATGTAAAACTTGGAGCAGAAAAGCTCGGGATTCTTTGGCATAGAATTGTAGTTATTGAAGGATAAAGGCGATGGGTTGTTTTCCAAGAAATCCATTGGTGGAGGTGGTAAAAGGTGATTTATGACTAGTTGGGGTTGCTGAATGGGGATGGCCTCAAAATCAAATGGTGATGGTGGAAATGATGGATTGGATGATGACTCTTCCCCTCTTCTAGACCTTCTTGACCTGGAAGGAGCTTGTAATTCTTGAAACTCTTCTTCTCCTAGTGTAGATCTAGTTCTTCTGAATCTTGCAGGAGAAATGATAGACAAAAATTGATCCAGCTTGTTGTTGATGTGTTAGAGATCTATCATATCTCATATTTTCAACATGAATGCTCACTCAACTTCTAGCAATGTCACTTGTGTTAAACCCTCCTTCTTGCACCAATCTGTTGATGGTTTTTTCTGCACTACAACTCAGATAGAATATAATATCCTATCTCTCTTGAAAGGTAAATCTCTATCAGCAAGCCTCAAGAGATAACCCCAAGGTCTCTAATGTCAGGGCTTGACAATACAATAAAAAAACTCAGTGATAAATGTGAAAATGTTGGTAATCACAAGGGGCCTCACAAATAAACAGTGTTGGAAGTGAGCTTTCATCAGGTGTGACAAGACAATGATGCTTTCAATCCTAAAACTAACCTAGATTCAAAATAAATAGCAAAAGAGATAAAGTTTTCAGAGAGATCCTAAGATTAAAAATACTCCTAAAATCAATCACAACAATGATGAATGCAGAAAACGGACAAATATCCAACAAAACCAATCTCTTCTTAATCAAGGGCAAGCCTACAACTCCACAGAAATGGTGTAATCTTATGAGGAAACTAAATATTTTCACACTATGAACATTCATCCACATACCTAGTAAATGGCACAATCTAAACAAGCACCCACAATTGAACTTAGCACAAAATAAGGCTGAGACTAACTTTACACATCAACTTACAATCAGAAAATTGCTAAAAGTATGGACCAAAGATCGATCAACATCATCAACATTTCACCATTATCATGAAATAACTCAAAACTAACACCTAACATCTATCTTGCATTCAAGCTTTCAAAAGGAATTTGGAAAGATAGAATAACAAGAACCATGCAAGATAAATAGATCCAAGAGAGGCCACCAAAGCACAATGTCTTCAATTGTATTGAATTCATCCAACAGTAGCAACAATTCCAGAATCCTGTATTACAACACATACTTCAAAATAAAACAACTTCTAATTCTAACTTTCTACTCTATTGCCTAACTTCGCTTCAAAATCTAATCATCTAGTCCTATCTCTATATCTTGAAATAAGGTGAAATTCCATACTTATAGATATTACATCATGGGTTGGCACAAGTTAGGGCTACAAAGAGGGTCAGCCCCAAAAATAGGTCGACCAAGAAAAGAAAACCTTAAAATGAAACATTATATTACATTAAATGTTTGAGGCTCCTTCCTAGGTCGCCCTGAGATCTCCAATGCAACTCGATCCAATGCATGTAAAAGATGAAGGAAGAATATTGGGAATCACAAATTTTGATGTATCACTACATTAAATGTTCTTCCCTTTGTATTTGGTCTTGCCCCATTTTAAAATCTCCATAAGGTCAGCCAAAAAAACAAGTTGGCCAAAGATGAAATATTTAATATTTTGAATCTTCCATTTAATATTTAATCTCTTCCCTTGATTTCCTAATGACCTTATTCCATTCCACCCTTAGGGTTTGACACTTCACCATGACTATGACAACCCTTCAATGGATTCCCTATCTGCTTCCCTTTATTTATGAATCTTCCTTAAGACCTTTTGATTAACTTGTAGCAATTCATATCATCCCTAGGGCTCTAAAACCTTTGAAGAAGGAAGGGATCTCATCATTCACTTGATTTTTCTCTTTATACTTCATGCTTATCTTCAAATTTTGTAGGAGGCCTATGTCAGCTTTATCTTGCTCCATTACCACATAGGGCTCAAAATCTACATTATGCTCTAGAGGGACTTCTTCACCTCTTTTTTCTTCTTCATTCTTCCTCTTCTGACTTTCTTCCTAATCTAGTGTTTTTGCCATAACTTGAATGGGAGAGGGAATTATTTCTTGTGCCTTTCCTTTTCTGCAGGTATTCTCTCTTCATCTTTGACTAGTGAATCATCATAAGACACCAAGGAGGAGTGTAAAGTCTTTCCAATCTCTACCTCTGCATAATAGAGGTCTCCATCATGAAGTTCTTCTACTTCCTCATCTAGGTGATCACTAACCTCTTCCTATCGCTCTTCTAGCAATAGATTTGCTTGATTCAACCTACATTCAAGAGACCATAATAAATACCTATCATAGCATAAGAATCCAAGTTAGTTCATCATAAATGCATGCCAATCAGCAAATAAATCCAAAAAATCAATTTGAATCCCCTAAAAATAACATTAAACATCCTTTCTCAAAGTTTGGGCTTTTCACCCCTTCGCGGAATTCAAACTAGAAAGGAATTTTGGGGAATTCTGAGACAGGTAGATTTTAGCAACGAAACCCAAAATAACATTCACAATCATCTCAATCATCATGCAAAACTCAGGAAACATTTGCACATATCTTCCAATTATCCCAAATCAATCATGTAATGGAAATTCATTAAATATTAATTCATGCATTCCCTTTATTCTTCATTCCCAACAAGTTTTTGGGGAATTCCATTGGGGACAGAAATCTATGAAGTTAGGAAGAGTTAGCACTTTTCAGAGAAATGAAGAGGTGATGTAATCCGAGGAAATCTTGAGGCGACGAATTTTCACGAAATAAGCCAAATTTCAAGACTTTATGCAAACTCTCGGTGAAGCGGCCACAGGAGGGAAACCCAGAGAAATCCAAGGGCGAAGGAAATCCACGAGGATACAAAAAACCCAAAATCACAACCCCGTCGGGATTTCGCCCAAATCGATCGAATGATCATAGATTTGGAGATATAAGCTCGGAAATGACCTACCTCAAATCTTCCACCAATGGAACCAACTTTCAAACTATCTCAAGGGGTGACCTAACAACAATGAATAATAAACTCGAGATCAAAACCTAGGCACACTCAAGAAGCCAAAGAGGAATTTACATTCAAAAATTGAAAGCAAGGTAATGGGTACATACTATTGATGAAGAAAATAGGTGATAATCAATGACCGAGAGTAAGCCCTGATGCGTGCGAGCAAGCAACAACAATGAAAATGCTAAGAAAACCATGACCAATCCCAAAAATTTGTAAGTCCAAACGCTAATCAAGCCAAGCAATCACAACTGACCTCCCTTAAATTAAATTAGGGAAAAATGAAATCGACTCACAACATAAAAACTAGCTCAAACCTCATTAAACACAACTATAGAGTCTGTACGCGAACCGTTAATGCGATGATAAGACAATTCAAGACGATTTTGGGAATTCGAGGCAGAAAAGGAATTTTGGGAAAATCCGATCGACACAAAATTCCGTGAAGGAGCAAAATTGTCAAAAAAAGTGCGAAAATAGCCTCCGTCGGGTTTTCAGGGCAACCAGAGAAATCCGCTAGAGGAGGAAAATCTCGAAACAAAGGAAAAACCTGAAATTGACCCAAAACTTAGGATTTTCAAAGTGTTTTCTATGAGAGGGTATTTGCACAAGAAAGATAAGAATTTAGGAGCATGCAAGGTGACTGAAATTCCATGACCAAATCACGAAAGACCACAGACAAGGCCAGAGAGAAGAACCAAAAGACCAAGCAAAGAGGGTCCTTTCTTTAGTGGGGCATGTGTGAGAAAACTACACAATAATTTCTTGTTCAAAAGCTATAACATGATAGAATGGAGGGTGTGAGGTAATAGGGTAGATTATCTTTCTCACAATATTAATTGGTACACAATTGAACTTATGGCCAAAACTTGAGGTGCAATGTAGTTGGTTGTTGGAGGTGTACTTATATTGATAAATTTCTTGTTGTGTTTCTTGAAAGGTTGATAGTTATTGTGAGGTACAAATTCAGATTTCTCAGTAGTAGCTATTGAATATGTCTCTTCATATTGAATAACCAAATTCTAATAATCCCAAAGGGTCATACAAAAGTGTATAAAGGATGGATATTTAATCAACATAATTATACCCCTTATGCTAGGTTGTAAATTTTTAATAAATACTCTTTGAAAATTCATATTGGGAAGAGTAAGATTTATTTCTGAATAAAGAAACTAATAGCGCCCTATAAAGTCTATGATCTTTTCATTTTATTTTTGTTTGCATCACACTAAATCAGTTAGTGTAATTTTAGGTCTAATGTTTACTTGAAAATGTTGGAGGAAGGCATCATCAAGTTCATTGAAAGAGTGGATTGAGTTATTTGGCAATGAACAAAACCATTCTAAAGCCATGTATTTCAATGGCGTAGGAAAGAGTTTATCTAATAATTTATATTAAAAAATGAAGTGACTACACAAGGTACCAGTGTATGTCGATATATGATTGCTAGGGTTTCCTTTACCATTTTACTTCTCAAATTGAGGCATCTCTATATTTTGTGGGATCTATTTTTAAGATTTCAAGTGACAATGGGCTTCTTTTGACATATTACAATGGTTATACATTATTTTTGGTTCAATGTTGAGATTTTTTGTTGAAGAGAGGTTACATTTTGCAAAATTTGGTTAATCATGGAATCATTGGTTGATATATTTTGGGAATACGATAAATATGGTGGGATTGTGTATGTTCTTGGTGGATTACTATGTTACAAATTTATGAGAGGGGATGAAATTTGAGGTGTAACATGTGATGACCCAAAACCATAAGGATTTATAGTGGAAAAGCCTAATGTTTGAGTTATGATAATTCTTGGTTTTATTATTGAAGCAATAGATTGGTTCATGTATGTGGGAATAGAGGCTATAGTTGTAGGTAGGGAGACTTGATTTCCTGCTTGACTTTGGATGAATCCTAAATCTTGAGTGTAACTATCCATTATAGGTACATTAGCATCAGGGATAACTTTAAGAAACCCCCCTTAGCGAAGGTGTAAAATCCTGGTGAATCTCTCCTTTTATTTGAAAAAAAATATTAATTTTCCTGGCGAATCTTATGCACAGTATTAATTTTTTGTAAAATCCTAGCGAATCTTAGTAAATAATTGGTAAAAATAATAATCATAGTGGCGAATCCTAGTGAATTTTGGTGTAATACCCCTCCGTTTTGTTTCTTGTTCAATTTGCTTTATGCTATGTTTTGGTTGCAGATTACTTTGATACTCGATACATTTTGTTATGATGTTTTGATCGTTACTATTGAGTGACAACTATTATTGTGGGATGTAGTTATCTGATTATTGTTTCACATGTATTATGGATTAATGATGTAGTAGAGTTAACATGAGATGTTATTATGAGATTACTGGATTATGATCGAAGTGTCAGTTTCAATGAGTGTATTGGTGAAGAGGACGGTTTCACATCACTCGCTTGCAAGCGCCCTATGAATCCGTAATTCCTTTTTCACGGTGTGTATTATATGCTGGATATATTATATGATGTTGTTTACTTGGTTGCAGGATTGCAGGTACATGACACCGACTCCACCTGGTTTCACAGGTTTGAGCGTGTCGATCCAATGGTTAAGTTGAACGGGAGATAGTAGCTAGGTAACATGTGTCAAGTTTACACCCTAGCCTTAGTGTGTTGTCAATTGTGTGTGTCGAGTCATTGTCTGTCTGGCTTTGATGTTATTTAATTCTGAAGAATTCTTGATTTGGAAATAAATATTTAGAATAATTGCATTTAAATCATGTTGATGGTTATTTAGAATATTTGGTAAAATGGTCTGGTTGCGTCGCCTATAACTTCACTTTCACAAACTGGGTTGTCAGAAAATATAAAACATTTTTGCATTTTGTAATTTTCTTATCGTTACCAAAAAATCGTAAATACCCAGATCGTAGTTTTTGAGTTATGCTTGAAACATGAGACTGCTGTTAAGTTATTTTTCCCATGGCTGTTCTGAAAATAAAATAATAATAAATTGATATTTATAAATATTAATATTTTATGTATTTTTATTATAATATTAAAATATTATTTAATAATATTTTATATTATAATTTATAATATTAAAGTATTATATTTATTTATATTATTTTCAATAAAATTTGTATATTGGATTAGTGGAATTAAAATTATAAACGTATGAGAAATTATTGTTATTTTAAAATGGCATGTTAAAGTTTAATTGAAGAAGTTAAATATTTGATTTAAAGAATGCATAATTTAAAATTTAATTGTGAGAAACAATATGTTATTATATTAAAGTGACTGAATGTTTTAAATAGGAAATTGAATGAGACGTAAGATTTGGTTAGGAAATGGAAAGAGTTTACTTGCATGGATTTGTGTCGATTTAAAAGTGAATTAAGAAGTTGTTTTATTGATGAGGCAATCAATTATGTTATTTATTAATTTCTATTTAGATTAATTGAATCATTGTGATTGGATTATGAAAGAGATATGGATTTAGTATATCCAAAAGTAGTATCTTCCTCTTGATTATCTTAAAGGATTTAATTCTCTGTATTCAGTAAAGGGAAGTAAGTTTAATTGTTTTAGATTCCCAATAATGAAAAGGGAAATAAAGGTTATGATTATTTTAGATGATCAAGTTATCATGTCTTTGACTTTGTCAACACTACCTATTGAATGAGTATGGATTTAGGAAATCCAAATATTAGATTTGATTAATGACTTGAATGCTTTGGTTGCTATGTCGTCAAGTTACATTGTTGGTTTTGGGATTTAGTGTTAGTCCTAAATTATAAGTCTTCCAAAAGAACTTAGAGGATAAGGGTTGTTGAATCTTTATGCCATCCAGTTGTTTTTCCTTGGGTAGTGCATGGCATCTTTTTCAGTTTTACCCAGTTTTCAGGAACAGGGATGTTTGCACCTCTTTGGTTTAGGAGTGGATTATGGGATCCGTGTCTCCTTGTATGGAGTGACCTTGTGATGTGGTTTCATCTTGTTACCTCCTGTGAAAGGAGTGGACTATGTGTTTGTTTCCTCCAAGATGTTTGGAGTGAGTTCTATTATTTGTATCCTCTTTGTGTTGGAGTGGATTATGATGGCTAGTTGGCATGCACTTGTGGTTCCCTTGGTGGATTGTTTGGGTGTGTGTTGTCCATTAGAAGAGTGGCTTCTGTTAGGCACCAGAGCCCAAAAAGGTAAACTGGATAACCTTCAGGAGTGATTTAAACAAGTGATAATTAAAATAATGTACTTAGAAGATTAGGACTAACTTCTCACTAATCAAGATAATTTAATCCTCACTCATAGACACAAGGGCTTATTTAGACTTGGGATGAGTGAGAAGGCCTGGAATGGCAAAATCAACTATCTTGTTCTTGCGAGAGGTAGTTGATTCCGCATGAGTGAGTATGAGTGTCGGGATTCGGTTGAGGCCACCAGGATTACTTGTGTTGGAGCCTATGAAGAATGCCCAGAGGAGATCTCATGACAAACCTTGCGATGACACTCTATCTACGACAACTGTTGTTAATTGTTTTATATGTATGGTTCTGTGAACATACTTGATCTACTTTATGTCTGGAAGCAATGTGACCTATGTCAATAATGTTGGAGTTGTACTTGTATTGTATTTGATTTGTACTTGTATTGTATTTGATTTGTACTTGTATTGTACTTGATTTGTACTTGTATTGTATTTGATTTGTACTTGTATCGTACTTGAGTTGTACTTGATTCGTACTTGTATGGTGAATGAGTTGTACTTGATTTGTACTTGTATGGTGAATGAGTTGTACTTGTTAATTCATTTGGTTGGTTATAACAGTATGAGTCAGTTTGAGTCTGCCTTTGGTTAAAGGTAGTAGAATCTTTGTCCATGTTAGTTTGTTACTATCTCCTAGCATGGGGGGTGGGCCTTCGGGTACCATATTGGTAGGGTGGAACATGCACCAAAACTGTTGGGTCCCCATCTATCTTTAGTACTTGGTGGCAAGACATCCTGATGGACAACTCGCGGTTCTTGTTGTAATTTCTTGCATTGTAATATTTCAATTGTATATGATACTTTATCCCTCTTTTGTAAGAGGTGGAGTTATGTAATTGTAATACATTTGTACTAGTGTCTCATTCTGGGAATGAGTGATGTAACTATTGGATTAAGATAATGTTTATGAGATTGTATCTTGGTTGATTATTTTATTATGTTATGTGGTATTCTAATGATGTATGATGTTTATTTCATAAAGTTCATAAGGCTATGGTTATATGTAATATGTATGTGTGAGTTTTTTAGTAATCCTAACCTTGTAGCCTTAGAGGTTGTTGTTAATTAGTAAGTGAATGTGTATGTTAAATGCACTTTATAAAAAAAATTTGTCTTGCTTATGATGTTAATTGTAACTTCCTTTAAGGTTACTTGGTGGGGCATTACACTTGGCGCGCTCCTATCACAATACAGGCATGGTCGAGGGCCAGATCTCCCCCCATTCCTAACAAAATTCAATACCATCGGCCTAACAATGCTTTATCAACGGAACCCCCATCACAATCCTATCATGCATGGGGGGAACTATGGGTATCGGGGAAACATTATCTGGCATCTCATTGATAGAATGAAGGATGGCTGCAAGTTCATTTTGCACCCTAATACACATGTGCCTTTTTAAAGGCTTGTTGAGACCCGAAATTTGTTTTGGTCCACATGATTAAATCTAATCATGTGGACCAAAACAAATTTCGGCCCTCAACAAGCCTTTAAAAAGGCACATGTGTATTAGGGCCCAGAATCAACCTACAACTATTCAATTAAAAAACTAATCTATGGCAATAGATAAAAGAAAATATTCCTCAAATTAAATAGTAATCTATTATTAGTGGCAATATTACCCCAAAATTAATCATGTGGCCCAAAACAAATTTCGGGCCTCAACAATCCTTTTAAAAGGCACATGTGTATCAGGGCCCAGAATCAATGTACAACTATTCAATTAAAAAACTAATCTATGGCAACAGATAAAATAAAATATTCCTCAAATTAAATAGTAATTTATTATTAGTGGCGATATTGCCTCAAAATTAATCGGAGCAATATAATATTACTGGCGAATATAATTAAATTTTTTAGTAACTGTATAAAATACTGGCGAATCAGTTTTGATGGCACATCGTTTACATGGCAAATTAATCGAGACAAAATTATTTTTTCGTAAAAACTTGGCGATTTAGTCTTCGTTTCAGCTTGTACTATTAGCCATTTTTGGAGCTTCTGATTTCTTTTCTTAGCCAATTGGTGAATATTCGCCACTAAATTTTTCCCTGATTAGCATCAACTATATGGGCTAGGATATGTAAAACCTCTTATCCTTGAGAATCACTAATCAATTTTCTCATGTTATTAATTATAGGGACCGCTATACCCACTAGATATTTGGTACTCACATAGTCTTAAAGTCCTTCTAGATATTTGTCTATTTTTTTTGGTTTATCTTTGAGAACATGCACAACAATAGTCTCAACATCCATATAAATAGTTGATTGTAAGGTTGTCATTGGTATGCTAGTGTTAAGGATAGAGTCCAAAATGGGTTGAGCATTGATAACACTTAACATGAAAGAATTAGAAAACTCGAGATCCAAAGTGGATGTAACAACAATTTGGATGTCGTAAGTCTATAACTACATCTCACTAAAGTATTTCCAATAAGAACATAGTTCATGAAGCTCATGCGAGTTTCAAAACACTAAGTGTACCTAGGATGAACATAAACTATTGAATATTCATAGAAAAATATGCAAGAACTGATTTAGACAGAAAAAGATGACAAAGAATACAAAAATAAATATTTGTGAATTTTTTTTCTCAACCAACATTAAGAGGATAGAGGTGCCCAAGGGCATCTATGCCCCTAGATAGATTTTCCAAAGATTCAAACTCTGATTGTGTGTGATTCTACTCAAGGATTTTAGGTCTAGTTGTAGACATGTCTAATAGTAAATGCATTTCCATTTTTTTCTTAATTTATGACAATGTAAGTCTATAACAATATATGAACAATAAATAATATTTTGATTTCAATTTTTCTGATCTAAAAATTAAAAAAATGATTGATCATAAGATGCCTAACTCTAAAAATGATGCTTTTGATGCAATTTTAAAATAAAACAATGCAATTATTTTTCACATTTTAAGTTATATGAAAGATGCCTAAATGAATTCAATTAAGAATTCCAAGATATTGATTTGTAAACATACATAGACTAAAGGTCCAGAAAGATAGAGAAGTGTGCAAATTCTTTTTGATACAAGTGCAAAAGAATAGAGGTTCCCAAGGGCATCCTGGTCCTTGATAAGTTGTCTAAAACTATAAAATACAATTTTTATTAGACAGTCTAAGTTCTCTATTTCTGTGTACAAATAAAGGAGAGGGGCCCATAATAGGGCGGGCCAACTTTGCATGTCCACATGAACCAAAAATATTAAAAATTATCTTGCTACGTCACCTTTCCACTTTTGCATCTTCCCATATATATATTTTTTAAAAATCGATGACCCCACCACTTGTGCATCATGTTTTACGCTGACATGTCCAAAATGGGTCAATTTTTCCCTCCACCCAAAAGTGGAGCCCACCCACCTCCTTAATCGGTGAGAACATCTACGTACATAGGATTAGATGACCACATGTACACGATAGCCTCGCCACCGTGAACCATCAGTTTAGAGCATTAAACACTCGTGACCTCCTTCGTTTCCTCCACATAACAACTTGACTTACTTGTTGCTTCACAGTCACTCAGATTGTTGGGCATGCTAATTGAAGATCAAGGTTCATTCAGTGCTTCACATTCTCACATCGCCTACTTACTCTCATTCATTTTGTTTGAAAACATTCTCGATTGTTTGACTAGTTCACTCTGAAACTTCTTTGGTTCTCCATGCTTCATTGTTCAACTCTTCGCACTTCTTCATTTGGCTCTGCACTCTCAATAGCTCTATTTCTCTTTCAGGTAATATTTACAACCTCACTCGGTCGGTACCACAGTCTTCGAATATGACGGTATTCTACCATGCACTTGTTTTTTATGAAATTTTCATTGTGAAATTTTGTCTTTTAGAAAGATTGCCTTAAATTAAACGTGTGGAGGGTTTAACGGGTTTTATTTTCCTTTGCACTTAACCATGCACTCGTAATCTTCTGATATTCATTGCACCACTGCATTGGGATATTCATATTTTCATACTTATACGAAATATGAAATGGGTTTGACTGGTTTAAAATAGTTTTTCATTACTATTAGACTTGTTTGATGAAATATGGAAAGGGTTTGATTGGTTTTCAGCCATGCACTTGTTTTCATGTGTTCATCATTGCAAAAAATTTAAATCTGTACTCTTTTTTTTAACATTTATTTGTTATTCCAAAATATGGAAATGGATACAATTATTTGCTTGTTACTAGGAAATATTCATAGGGCTTTAATGTCTATCATTTCGAGGGTTTCTGCCATGCACTTACATTTGTGTCTTCCTCACTGCACATACTTTAACTCTACAATTTTCTTATAATATTCTCATGTTATTCTAAAATATGAAAATGGTATGAATGGTTTTCATTTCGAAGATATTCTGGCATGTTTATGTATTATTCTATTCTTCCATCACATTACTTATATCTGTGAAATGTTTTTTTCATTTCAATGCTACTACCAAACATGGAAAGGGTTTTCTCTTTGACAATGCATAAACTTTAACTCTGCAATTTCCCTTTAATATTTTTTTGTTATTCCCAAATATCATGGATACAATATATTTTTTTATTACTAGGAAATATTCATAGGGATTTAATGTCTATCATTTTGAGGGTTTCTTCCATGCACTTGCATTCATGTCTTCCTCATTGCACAAACTTCATCTCTGCAATTGGCTTAAAATATTCTCATGTTACTCCAAAATATGAAAATGGTATGACTGGTTTTCATTTCAAAGATATTCTGGCATGTTTATGTATTATTTTGTTCTTCCATGCACAATAGTAATGTCTGCAAAATGCTTATTTCATTTGATTATTACTACCAAACATTGGAAAGGGTTTAATTGGTTAAAAATTATAGGGTTTTCTGCTATGCACTTGTATTCCTCTCTTTCACACTACACAAACTTTAACTCTGCAATTTGCCTTTAATATTTGTTTGTTATTCCCAAATGGGCATGTGCAGGATCATCACGGAAAAAATTGGCCCTTAAGTGGCAACAAAATTCAGAAAAATCAGAGTTAGGTAACTTGACGTAAAAAATTGAATTAGTTAACTATATTATTTCAAAAATGTAAGAATAGAATGTGTTGCAAATTGAATGTAGTTTCTAAACTACTAGGTTTTTATTTTATTAAAAAAAAATCTATTTGGTGAAAATTTGAAATTTCAATGGACTAGTACTTAAATTTCAGGGAAAAAATAAGAAGTAGGTGTTTGTCTAACCACCTTAACCACAATAAAATTATAATTTTTTTTATAATATTTTAGATATAAGTATAAGACTCATGTACTGATGCGATGCATATTTTTTTGTAACTTTTTTCCAAGTAAATAATTAATTATGATTTTTTTTATTACAACTTTTAAAAAATATAAAAACTCGTACGTCTGACCACCTTAACTTGGTCAAAACCTCATGAAATTCAATTATTTTTTTGTAATCCTATAGTATATGAAGCATAGAATGTGACACATATTTCAGATTCAAAAAATACGATACCCTTTGAAATCTATAGATTTTTTCAATCAGCCTTTTAAAAAAAGGACTTTAGTCGTAATTCAAATAGAAAATGAATAATAATTATTTATTAAATTCAAAGTAAAGCATTATTTATATTGGTGGAAAGGTAAGAATCTCCTTTAAAAACCCTTTTTGTTTCATCAATTTTGGGTAAAAAAAAAGTCGTCAGCCACATGGGCTATCATATCACTTACATATTGCCACTTTTTGGCCCATCATGATCTTGCACATACCCAAATATGAAAATGGATTGAATTCTTTTCATTCCAAAGTTAATGTTCCATACAAATATCTTATTTTGTTCTTATATATTTATTTGTCTTTCCATACATATATATACATATTGTGGATGGAAGGTCAGAATAATACATAGACATATTTCCATACATATGTTTGTTTTCATTTCAAAGCTATTCTACCATGCAATTATATTATTTTATTCTTATATATATTGATTTAAATATATATGTATATATATACATATTTGAATATGTGTATATTTTTAATTGGTTATGTGATTGTTATTATGAATTTTTTTTTTTATATTTATGATCGGCTCTCCACGATTCAATTGATGTTTGCTACCTCACTACGCCTGTCCCATTGTCTTTCATTTTGACAATGTTTAACCAATGTTTGTCCATGTCTCACTAAAAAGATATGCTCCATGCCATTTCAATTCAAATAATAAAATTGAAGAAATTGTCATCATGCACATTAAAGATAATTGCATTAGAAAGTGTCATCATTTGCATTACAAGTGCATGGTTGAGAACCCTGTAATTGTGAACCATTAAATCCCATTCCATGTTTAAAGATTACATGGAATAAAAACCTATAATAACATGATATAAAATGATTGTTGTTTTAGGGAAGTGTTGCCTGCAAGAATTGGAGACAAGTGTGGACAAAGAGGGGTCTGATCTAGCAAAGAACATAAAATTATTTTGGAGAAAACTAATGCTTGAATGGGTTGAACCTAACAAAAAACATGAATTCAGATCGGGTTTTAACTCCAGGGTAAAACATATGATTGTATTCATGTTTTTTGTTTTGTTTCAACTCATTAAATCTGGTGTATTGCATAAGAGGGAATGTGTTGCTAAGAAAACAATAGATGTATATGATTACTACCTTTCCTAGCCCTAAACGACCAGTTTGGAGCATTAAACGCTCATCACCTCCTTCATTTCCTCCACTGAACAACTTTCCTTATGCGTCGCTTTGCATTTACTTGCACTATCGGGCACATTAATTAGAGATCAAGGTTCATTCAATGTTCCAAATTCTCTCATATCCCGCTCATTGTCATTCCTATTGTTTGCAAACATTCTAAGGTTTTCATTTGGTTACGCAACCATACATGTTTGGCTCTCCACGACTCATTCTTTGGCTCTGCACTCTCAAAATCTCCCTTTCTCTTTCAGGTGAGCTTTTTTACCTCACTAGGCCTCTATGACTATGTATATATATTAATATTAACATATATATATATATATATATGAATACATACATACATACATACATACATAATGTGTATGTATGTTTGTATGTGTATGTATTCATATATATATACATACATATATATAAATTTCAATCTCTTGTATGATATGCATATGCTTTCCATGAATCTATAAATATATGGGGTTTTACAATTAAACTCTATAAGCCAAGGAATGCAAATATGTTGTATGCGATGTGAATGTTTCTCACAATAAACTGTAACTCAACATCTGGGGTTTCAACTTACACTATTTATGAATGTCAAGAAATTTAAGTTCAATTTCATGGTTCTGTTTTATTTTTCTATATGCCAAGGAATATATATCAGTTCTATGCACTATCAATGTTTGTCACCCACCACCTTGTAACTCAATATTTGGGGTTTCAACTTGTAGTGTTTATGGATGTCAATGCATTTCACTTCCATATATTGTGATTGTTACACCATATCATGTTGGTTTATATGTATAACTCACGTACAGATGTTCAATTTGATTGTTCAATTTATTTCTTCATTTCACTGGTTCTATTTGATTGTTCAATTACATTGGTCAATTAGATTGTTCAATTGCATTGTTCAATTTTATTGGTCATTTGGATTCTTGAATTGCATTGTTCAATTGGATTGTTCTTTTGCTTTGTTTAATTGGATTGTTTAATTTTATTGATCAATTGGATTGTCCAATATGATAATTCGACTGCATTGTTAAAATTTATTGTTCTATTGAACTATTCCATTGGATTGTTCTATTTGATTGATCAATTGGAATGTTCAATTTTATTGTTCAATTGGAATATTCAATTTCATTGTTCAATTTAATTTTTCTCTTGCAATGTTCAATTCAATTTTTCATTTCAATTGTCCAATTTGAATGTCATATATGTCATGTATATTCATGAGCAATTATTTGTTCCATTGTTTTAGACATGTTGGTATATTCAGCTGACACTTGTTGTAAATTTTTGCCTTCTTCAATGTTCTTTGATGGTGTGCAATTTCAATTCATTAATGGCTTTGTGATGGTGAATTTCATGTCAAAGGTAAACACAAAAGGATACTATACATTCTTATTGTAAGTTAAACAATTTGCTTATTACACTTTTCTTATTAATGACTATTTTCATATATGTTTGCAGGATTCGGTTGGAGAAATTCACCATACCATTGGCCATCTCCAATTCATAGAGGTGAGTTTTTTAACCTCACTAAAGCTACACCATTGTCTCATGTCATTCCCTTTTCTTTCTTCTTTTCACTTATTTGTTTTGTTATGGGTGTGTTGTGTTACTTAAGGTGAATGCTATTATTTATTTTGTTGCTGATTTTGAACAGAATATTTAAAGTGTTTATTTGATTGTCCATAGATGGAACATTCTCTTCTATTCTAAATGCATCAACAATTTTCTCCATGATCTTTATGGTGTTTATGGTGTTTATGAACACTTCTAATACTTGTGTTCATAAAAACAATCAATTTTTCAAGGAAACATATGGTTCTCTTCATGCATCACTTGACTTTAATGGGTTTAATCTTTTCATATAATTTCTATCTATACATACACTATAGCTTTCAATCTATATATCAATGTATGTATGTATATATCTATATATCTGTGTATATATATATGTACATGGTATATGTATGCATATATATACATATATATATAGATATATATCTAGATACATATATCTATAGATAAATATATGTATATATGTGTATATACATATATGTATAGATGTGCATATACATATATGTATATATGTGGATACATATATATATACATGTACATACACATTTATATATATGTACATACATATTGTCATATACATACATGTGCATTCATATGCATGTAGATATATATGTACATACCTATTGACATAGACATACATATAAATATGTATGGACATAGATACATATATACATCCTTATGCACATAGATATATATGTAGTAATGTATACACATATAAGCACTATATATATCCTCGAAATAAAAACTAGTCAAACAATTTTCATATTTGGGGATAACAAACAAATGTTACAACCAAATTGCAAATTTAAAGTTTGTGCAATGATGAACATAATGTTAGAAACCCTAGATCAGACATGCAAACCTAAACACCTTCCACAGAAGAGAAAAAATTAAAAAAAATAGAGCTTTGCATGTCAATGTGCAAATTGATATTATTCAGGAATTGAGAAATTACAATAAGAGAATTGCTTTATAAAAGAAATGTATGCAACCCTAATGTTGACCTAAAAATAGCTCAACTAAATAAAGCTTACTTATTAATTAAGTAAACTAATTATTACCTAAGCAAAACCTAAGTAAAGTTATGCAAGTGTAATTAAATATTAATTACACTAACACCCCCCATAAGTGCAACTTAGGGAGACTAAATAAGCATGCACCTAAAACTAAGATGAATGTAAGAAAGCATGAATGGGTCCCGACAACAAGGCCTGATCAAGTACCCATGTACAAATGCAATAATGAGATAGAGAAGGAAAACCCAGTGGCACAAACCCCCTACAATGCGATGATTGCTACAAAGAAGCACTGGAAGAACACTGTGGAGTAACACTGGAACCACAATCCGGCAAGCAAGGAACAACCCGATTCCACATAACACTCAAAAACACCAAATGGGAACAACCCTGGAATCCATAAAACAACAGTAGATGATATGATGATGACAGAATCTGGAAGCCGTGAATCTCAATGCCGATGCCAAACTGAAACTAAAACTCTTCCATGGGAACAAGTACCATAAAGACTCAGGAAGATTAACCACAAATTTAGTGGCCCTCAAACTGAGATGGATCTGATGCGGATCATTAACCATAGGCTCTCAATCTAAATTGTGAACTGATATGAATCTGATATGTGTCAAGTTAAGACAAAAAAGTGTGGCCAAAATAAACTAAGAAACCATATTACAGCCCATGCAAGTTGCCATCAAAATATAATGAAGATTATTATGCAATAAACCCCCCTAATGGAACTTTATATCAGTTCATTTATTACAATCCCTAATGACTACAAAAGGAGAGAATGTCTAAACATGCATAAACAAAAAAAAAAAATAGACCTTAGATCTGTGTAGAGGACTGAACCAGCTTTCCAATGCCACAAGAATGGTGAAAAAAGGATCACCGAGTAATTTCTCTTATGGTATTAAAAAAATTGTGTTTTGGGGATCCGCATCGACGCCTCCAGTTCACACGGCTCCCACCATTGCCACGCCACCTGGTGGCCACCAGGAATAGTGGCTCCTGGGCGATGCCACCTCCAAGCCTTCGCCGGCCTCCTCAGCCCCTGCAGGCTTATTCACTCCAGCTGGCAATCTAATTGAGGACCAAGGGCTTCACCCCAGCCCCCTGTGTTTTGCTTCTGGTCACATGGGTGACCAGGGGCCTATTTTTTTTTGTAGGGGGGTCAATTTTTTGCGGCAACGGCCAAATAGCTGTCAATTTTAAGCTCCTGAAATGATGATGTCAACATGATGTCAGCGTTCGTACAACCTCTTTGCCCCCTCCTAGCCCTAAATTGCCTTCAAGGAGCAATTTTTTTTGTTTTCGGCATAACTTGGGCATACGGTATCGAAATCGGGCAAATGAGATATCACCGGAAAGCTGGTTCTGAGAACTATCTTGTGGTGTAGTTTATTTTATAATATTTTTTTGTTTTACTGCATTTATTTCTGTTTGAAGTCAGATGTTTATTCTATGCTTTTGAGCTCATAACTTTTTGCCACGATCTTCAATTTTCGCTATCTTTGCAACATTGGAAGGTATTGAGGAGCTCTATGTTGTTGTCCATGCAATTTTTTATGTATCTGTCACAAGTTTATCGTTAATCCAGATTTGACTTGATGGGTGTTTTAGAGATTACTTGGATATTTTAGCAGTTGGGAGAGTGCACCTTGCATCTTTGCACTTCATTTTCAATAATACATCATTCAATAATCGACTATTGCTTCATAGATTCTAGGGTTGTTCATGTTTGGAGTTTTTTGAGTGTTTTGAGGTATTGGGTCTGTTGTTGCTTTTATCATGATTCCTTGAGTCAATCAGTGACTCTCATCCGGTTTCAGTAGTAGACAAAAGTATCTTTCCTTGCTTGCCAGATTTCGTTCCAGTGTTACTCTACAGAGTTCTTCCAGTGCTTCTTTGTAGCATGTCATCTCATTGTAGGGGGGTTTTTCCCACTAGGTTTTCCTTCTCTACCTCTTTCTTACATTTGTAAATGGGTTCCTAATTAGGCTTAGTTGTTGGGACCCATCCTTGATTGCATGCATCTTCTTCTAGTGTTTTAGCTTCTTCCTAAGTTCATCTTAAGCGGGGGTGTTAGAGTAATAAGTTATATACTTAATTAATTATATCATACTGGTTAATTAATTAAGTCACTTATTCCTTTAGTTGCTTAAGCTAAACTTAGGCACATTAATAATTGATTAATTATTAAGTGTGCACACTAGAGTTTCATTTAGGGTTTCTTGATCTCCTTCATAAGGATTGATCTCTTTGTAATAACTGATTCTCAATAATGCATTTTTACCTTGAGGTTTACAAAACATCTTCTTTGGTTTTGCATGTCTTTTTCATGTGACAGGTGATTGCATGCAGGTGATCTTGGTTTCTAACACATAATAATAGGGGATAGATATAATTGTATAGGTCAAATAGGTCACATCCATCTCTACCATTCACAAAACAAGAGGGAACTGTAATATACCGAAACAAATAAACTTTAGATAAGACATACATAAATGTTATCTTTTGTAGAGGTATAGCCTAAAAGTAATTTTCAATGAGCTACTGATATACAAAAGGATATATTACATAAACCATTTTCATATTTGGGGATAACAAACAAATGTTATAACCAAATTGCAGATTTAAAGTTTGTGCAACGAGGAACATAATAATAGGGGATATATAGAATCATATAGGTCAAATAGGTCACACCCATCTCTACCATTCACAAAACAAGAGTGAACTGTAATGTACCAAAATAAATAAACTTTAGATAAGACATACATACATGTTATATTTTGTAGAGGTATAGCCCAAAAGTAAATTTCAATTGAGCTAGAAGAGGTATAGCCCAAAAGTATTTCGTTGTGAAGTGATGTGGATTTTAGACATGTATAGTAGACCTTTTTAATGACTATATGAAATGTATTCACATGAAATTTTAAATTTTAAATTATCAATGTAGAGTGTATCGTATGAAATTTTGTATAAGATTATGAACATTGAATATTTTTTTCACAAATGTAGAATAGATATTATAAACATACTAATTGTTGTAAAAAAAATTGAAATAGTTTATCTGTATAGAATATATTTTCACAAATGTACAATAGATATTATAAACATAGAAATTGTGGTAAAAAAAATTGAAACATAATATCCACATATAATATATTTTCTAAAACGTAGATTATAAGACAACCATAAAAAATTTATTGACATAGTCGTCAATGGGCCGACACTAGAGCACCTTAATATGCAATTGTAAAACCTTTTTCACCCACAAAGTCAACCAAGGTACTTGTATCATATTAATAAATAGATTTAGTTCAAAATACTAAACATATTTAGTTCACATTTATAAATAGGTGCAACATAATGAAAATGGCATCCCCAACTACAACCCAACAAAAAAACCAAGATATAAGGTATTGTTTAAGTTGGTCCCTCCAAAACTCAATTGAATGCTCCAAGGAATGAATCTAGAGATGTGTTCTTGTCTCCTGCTGCTACATTCAAACTTTCCATAAATTGATTTTCATTTTCATTTTTTAGTTGCGTGCAAATTATATTTGAAGGCATTAGTGGTGAAGAAGTTTGGCCAACTGGAAATTGAGTGCAACTAACTTGAGATGAGCTAGGACTGAAACACACATTGCCTGCAGAAAACATAGGGATGTTATTATTGGTTATATCTCAAAAGTAATTGTGGTTATTAGATAAGGGAGTTGTAGGACTGCTTAAGTGTCTATCTCACATCAATTCTCTATGACAAAGCTTGATCTCCCTTTCCTTCTTCTCTTGTTCTTTTTGTATCCTCTCTTGATCCTTCTTCTACTCTTTTTCCTTTCTTTGTAACTATTTCAGCTTCTCTCTTTCCCTGCACTCAATTTAATTTTGTTCCTTCTGCTCCAAGGCCAGAATGTGTGTTGCATTTTTGTCCTTAGTTTTTTGCCTCTTTCTGATTTTTAATTCTTGCAATTCTTCTTTTGTTCATTCTTGCTCCATTATGAGAGTCATATAACTGTCAACAGTCAACAACTGAGACTATCGGCTCACCCAAAGAGCACCACCACCAACTTTCTCATTCTTCCATTCACTTTGTGACTTGGGAGCTTAAGTAAGTTATTGATCCAAGAACTAATTTTGGTTTGAATTATTTCATTGACTTGGGAGTCGATAAACTTCACTGGTCTGGTGTACCCTGACTCTCATTACTTATATTTACATAAAAGTGCATTGTTTCTTTTGGAGGTGTGGGTGTTTGAGAAGGGAATGTGAAATCCCCCATGTCTTCTTGTGTGGGTTGGTTTTCCATGTCCTCAAGTTGTTGCTCTGCACCTTTATGCACTTGACTATCCATTGGAGTCTACAATTTTTGTGAAAGTTCATCTATTGAAACATCAAGTCTCAAAAGACTAGGGATGTTTTACATTGCAGAAGCATCGTCAGTGTCAACAATGTCATATGTCTCACTGAGATGCATGTCACCCATGAGTGCATCAGAATTGAGGGGCCATATCCCCATCCTTTTAAAGCCAAATTTTATGGTGGTTGGAGTTAAAGCTCTTCTCAGTGCCTTGCTCCCTAACTCCGCTAATTCTTCCCTTCTCATATCAATATTGGGGAATCTAGTGAGAAAATTTGCTCATTCTTATTTGAAATATCGCTTGAATGGTGCAAATATGCTAACATCCAAAGGTTGTAGTGCATGAGAAGTATGAGAAATAAGTGTAAGGAGGTAAATTCCTAACACCCTTTCCCTTTGGATAGTTGACAATGCAACATGACTTCCATGGCCATAAAAAATTAGTAGGTGCCTATTAGTAGGTGAGACACCCTAGGAACCAACACACAAAAATGTTCTAGCCATTCATAGAAAATCTCCTTCATCATCCAAGCATGTGCTTGGGTTGCCATAGTTGTGTGTGGTTCACAGTTCACAATGTAATTCTCTATCTCTATATTGCCCTTGAATAGATAGAAACCAGGTATGCTTTGGCCAAATGCATTAACACAACATAGAATTTTTATCCATTCTCTACTTTTTGGAATGATGTAGGAGACATTCCTCCTGCCTCGTCATGCCAAGACCCTCATAGTTCCATTTCGACCAGCTTGAATGCCCATTTCATCACAGTTCAAAATTTTGTTAGGACTGCATGGGGTGCTTTCGTATGATGTTGTCAACATTCTATAAAATTTATCTACTATATCGGGTCTAAGGTTTAGCGCCTTTTCTTTTTCAAGACCTTCAGCTATGCTCAAGGTTAATTCTAGATGGCGCCTCTTGAATCTAGTCCACCATGATTTTCCAGGAAGCCCCTCCGTGCAAGGGTTGGGTCTTGTCTGGCATATATGAGCAACCTCTTGCTTTAGATTCATAATCTCAAGCCCATGGCCAATATGCCATATCTATACATTAATTCATAATAAAACCCTCCTCTTCTTTTAGGACTATGGATGGACCCTTCTTTGAAGTAGTGCTTAGGCCGCCTAACCAATTGCTAAGTGTTGTAGTTGGGATTTTCTACTTCTTTGCAGCACCTCTCATCAACATCCCATTTGTTTCAACATCCTCCAATGCCCTCTCCATTTCCTCTGATGACCATTCCCTTTCCTTTGATGCTCTTGGCTATCAAATTGGTGGTGCAACAACCTCCTACACAACGTCAATAGGTTCTGGATTCCTATTTACTTTTGCAACCGGCTGTTAACCATTGGGGGCTCTTACATTGTACTTCCTTGTACGAGACATCTTTGCAGTCTTGGTTTTATTTTTCGACCTTAGCTTGCCTTGAGATTGCACCTACAGATGTTTAAAAATATGTTTCGAGCAGTTAAATAAAACAAAAAAATGAACAATGTTGAAGTCACAGTGATGCATGAATAGTTTGCATTTATTTAATATGCATCTTGAAATTTTGAATTTCAATGGTTTGGTTTTTATGAACATTTTGAAATGTAATTATCCATAGTTTGTAATGAAATTGTCTTTATTTTAAATGAACATTTTGTTTTTATTGTCTTTATTTTGTTTGGTTTTTAGGAACAATTTGTAATGCAATTGGATTTATTGTCCATGATGACAGATTTTTGTATTTTATTATTTGAATTGAAATTACTTAGAGAAGATCTATTTAGTGAGACATGAACAAACATTGGTTAAACATTGTCAAAAGGAAATACAATGGTACAAGCATAGTGAGGTATAAAACCTCAATTGAATGAGAAATGAATCTTTCTTGAGTGCATAGCCAAACATAAATAATATAAAAAAAAATCATAGTAACAATCACATAAACAATTACATATATATACATATACAAATATATACATATATATGTATCGAAAAATAAATATATGGGAAGAGAATAATATAATTGCATGGAAAAATATCTCCTAAATGAAATAAAGTGAATCTATTTTCATATTTTGGAATAAAAAACAAATATTTAAAGGAAAATTGCAGAGTTAGTTTGTGCATTGTCAAAGAGAGGACTACAAGTGCATGGTAGAAAAACCTAAAATTTTGAACTACTGAAACCATACAAAATTTTTGGTAGTAACAATAAAATAAAAATAGCATTTCACAGAGTGAACTATTGTGAATGGAAGAACAAAATAATATGATTTCATGACAGAATATATTTGAAATGAAAACCAGTCATACCATATCCATGTATGGGAATATATAAGTATGGAAATATGTCCATGTATTATTGTCTTCTTCCATGCACAATATGTATGGAAAGAAAAATACATATATAAGAATAGAATAATATAATTGCATGATAGAATAAATTCGGAATGAAAACAAGTGAATCCATGTTGATATTTGGGAATAACAAAAAAATATTGAAAGGAAATTGCAGAGTTAAAGTTTGTGCATTGTCAAAGAGAAAACCCTATAATTTTGAACCAGTGAAACCCTTTGCATGTTTAGTAGTAACAATGAAATGAAAAAAGCATTTCATAGACATAACTATTGTGCATGGAAAAATAGAATAATACATAAACATGCCAGAATATCTTCAAAATGAAAACCAGTCATACCATTTTCATATTTTGGAATAACTTGAGAATATTTTAAGCAAATTATAGAGATGGGGTCTATGCAATCAGGAAGACACGAATGCAAGTGCATGGAATAAACCCTCAAAATGATAGATAGTAAATCCCTATTAAAATTTCCTAGTAACAAGTAAATATATTGTATCCATTTCTATATTTTGGAATAAAAAACAAATATAAAACTAAAATTACAGCGTTAAGTTTGTACAATGATGAACACATGAATACAAGTCCATGGATGAAAATAAATGCATGGACGAAAACCAGTCAAACCCTTTCCATATTTCATTGAATAAGTCTTATAGTAATTGTTATCACTTGGACCTTGCACCCTGTTGAATGTACAATTCAACCCTCCCATGTAACATGGGAATGATCTTAAAAGAAAGTATGAATACCTATGTAAGACCAAACCTCTGGAGAAGGCCGAATTCCTATGGATATCACCTAAGTTGTTGACTTGATGGAAAAAGGGTAAGGATTATTTTGCATAAAATGAAGAATAATGAAATATAAAATAAACTGGGTGATACACCAAATTGACAAGAGCTATGAGTCACTTAGATTACACTTGAATATTGATGATGGATATGAAACTGCACAACAAGTTACTGGAGGTTCATGCATAAATATTTCACAAACAGGTTTGACTTGCACACACTTTCAAGAAGGAAAACATTTTTCACAAATTAAAAGTTCATGTGCAATTTTGTAGACATAGTTTGTAACCTACATACTACTACTTTTGTGAAGAAAGGCATGCAAACATGAGACAATGCTATAAGGAAATAGAAAAATTTCACAAAGTAACTTGATCAATCACCTCAAAATGCACAATTTTTTGCAAGAACAAGAAGGAAAATTGAAACATCAATGGTAAACAAGGTAAATTATGTATATCATGCTCCAAAGGACTTACAAAAACTTGCAAAAGTATGAAAAGGGACTCTCAAAGTCACAAAGTCTCTATCTGCATGTGAAGAACTAACTGATAATGAGCCCCAAAATGACTAAGTAAGCAACCACTAAACAGTTCCACAAAACAAGGCTCTAGAAAGCCTTGGGTCGGATGCCACAATAAGGCCTAAAATTTAGCTCCTATATCCTCTCCAAAAAGTGTTCAAATGGTTAAAAAAGCCAACTTTCACTAATTCTATCATAATGAGTCATAAAACCACCCCTAAAAATGATTTAAAATGGGGATAACAAACCTATATTCTCTCACAAAGTGATGAATCATTCCTAAATTTCTTCCTCATGTTGGAAGAAAAATTCCAACTCCCCTATATGCCCTCAAAATCCGTCAACAATAGATAACTATCTCTTCAATTGACCAAGCCACCTTTATTTGCATTAAATAACAATAATATGATTATTAAGGCTTATAATTACACCTAAAAATCATATATTTTACAATAGATAAATATGCAAATAGAACTTTATGAATCCCTTAAGGTACGTGCAGGTTGACAAGGAACCTATGTGTTGAGGTGGCATTCTTATATTGATGTGGCATTTACATTTTTTTTAAAGTTGTGGAGCACATAAGACATTACATTCATTTTCCTAAGGCATGGAATACTTTTCCTCAACCATGGGATCATATAATTTAGCATTTGATTTCATTAAAACAATGGTAAAAAACCATTCTCCTATCGGCCTTATTTAGGGTTTGAAAAATGTAAAAGACAAAACAAAAACAAGCATTATTTCACCTCATTCATCATCAAACCTACACCACTGCCATGCTTGAGAAAAGGGTCAAGGGTTTCTGGAGATTATAGAGGCATATTTTTCATATAAGAGCCATAAAAATGCATAAGGTAAGCATTTTGCAGTCATTTCACTCCATTTTTTAAAAGGAAAAGAAATGGGTTTCTTTTGTTTGTTACTCTCCATTTTAGTAATGGCTTGGTTTTGTATAGAGGAAATGATGATAGTTTTTGTTTGTTGTGCATTTTAAAGCATTCTTCTTATAGATTTCTGCAAATGAAAACTCCATTCGAGCTTAGCCACACCATCATACTTTATATTTTTCCCTTCAATTTCTGTGAAAATAATAATGATTCGGTGTTCTATGCCTCTATACCTGATCTCTGTAAGAAAAATGATATAAATATTTGTGTATTGTTCATTATCACGACCTCCTTGCTCCTTGCACTTAGCCTTTGTCACTACGTAGATTTGAGGGCTCAATGTATTTCTCTTTTCCTGGGTTATTGATTTCACCATTTCGAGGGCTTCATGTGTTCCTACTAGCCATAGCCATGTAAGTTACATGCATTTTTCTTCACAAGCACCTGATTGTTGTAACTTCCTTACTATTTTCATTCATGGATGCATAAGTATTTCTCTCCACAAGTATCAAAAAATATACATGGGTTATCAAAACCCATGCCATCATTATTCAATTTTCTCCCTTTTTTTTTAAATGGCCATGGCTCAGCCCCAGTGCCTTTGATTGGATTGTTACTCAAATATTAAAGGTATTCAAGGTATTTTTACTTGAAACCCCACCAAATATTGTTACTCAAAGGGTTGAGGTCTCCTTTACCATCATTGATAAATGTCTTCATTTCCATCAAACCTCCTACATATTATTTAGTTTGAACCCCCTTGATATCACAAGTCTCCGTCCCTTTTGATTGTGTGCCCTGGTTCATGAATTGTGTAGGAAAAATACACTATATGTCAGCAGTGTTTGCAAATAGTTCTCATTCTATTGTTCCTTTCGTTAATAAATGATTGTTTAAATCTCTGAAAGATTTAACATTATCATCTTCAACTATTATTCTCATGTATTGTTGTTGTTTACCTTCCACTGACATCTTGGAACCCTATGTCTATATTTGTTTTTCTTGGAATCTTCTAAGGATATTTTCCTATCATCATATTCTCCTTTGCCTGCAAAATCCATACATGGCACATTCTTGTATGTCTTAGAATTCAAGATTTTCATATCAGCAACTTGTCCAGTTGAATCAGAGTGTACAACAAAAATATCTGTCCCTATTGGCCCAAATCTCTGCCTCTATCTCTGTTGCCTAATTTTCTTTTTAATGATGACTGCACTTTTGATAGTCCTACCCTTTATCCTGTTGAATACCATGGTTTTTTTTTCATAACACTATAGCTTCAAATATATTGTCCCTTATAAGCTACAAACAGGTGCATCACAAGAGAATGGTATTCTACCACTTCCACTAACATCTATTTTAGGATCAATTTTGAGTATATGACAATGACAAAAATAGTTATATATCAATATGTACTCTTTTATTTAAAATAGTATCAAACCTTGATCCTTTGTTGTCCCATGATCATATACATATATCCATACTATACCTTCATGCAAAGGTACATCATTGCACTTTCCTAAAACTATTTTAGTGCATGGATATTGAATTCATTCTTTGTGATTTCTTTAAGCAAGAATATATCATTTATGATAGTAACATAAAATCCCTCTCCATGCCTCTTAAAGCAGAAAAAAGAAACATGTTGGGCTCAACCCTCGTGGGAGTCACATTTAACCCCACATTCTGATATGATATAAAATGATAACACCTATTACTGCACATGGAACAAACATGTTAGAAATAAATTCCTATGTTTGCATGAATGATGACTTTGCTGGTTTTCTGGGACATCTAAAATGTGCATTCAATTTACTTAATGCAGATTATGATTAGTGTATACATGGATAGGGGTGAATGTGCATGTGATGAATGTAGTCAGCCATTTCTTAGATAAATTCTCTAACCCATCGCTAATGCCATATGCAGGGAACGGGAGCGAAAGACAAAGAAGATTCAAGTCAACCTACAACAGACCAGAATAGACCAGTCATTCAGGAAATGACTGGTTACCTTCATCCTATTTTCCTTCATTTATTTCCATTACTTATTCATGTATATGCTTCTTTTTAATTTTCATTGAGTAAGAAAAATTTAATCTCATGGCTTGTGTGAGAAAATGGATATTTTTACATTCAATAAAGACTACTTTTCTCTATTATATGCACTTGTATAAATGCAATAATCTATTACAACCTTTGTAATCTTTTCTGATTTTTTAATTTATATATTTGAATGTAATGAAGGAAAGTAGTAAAATGTATCTCATCTTTCTCAGTTTAAAAATAATTGATCCCACCTGATTGAGCCTATGTGTGAAAATTTGGTAACAATGATGAAAAACCATTTAAACTAGTCATACCCATTTCATATTCCGTATAAGGAAGAAAATATGAAAACCACAATGCAGAGTAAATGTTGTGCAATGATTAACACAATATTACAAATAAGACAATATATTGAAATGAACAATGTAGGGTAAAACGTCATGCATGGATGAGTATAGAGGAAAGGGAAACCAATGAAACCTTGAACTTGAAATGAAATGACTTGACATTCATATAAAGTGTAAGTTGAAACCCCAGATATTGAGTTATAGGTCAATGGGAAAAAAATTGACATCCCATACAACATATTTGCATTCACAAGTAGCCAAAAATTTTAGCAGTAGAATACCTATAGCTTGTCATGATGATGATGTTGCTGCCTCTAGATATTCTTCATATTTCTAGAGAAAATTATATAACTGATAATGAAACTAGGACGTGCTAAATGGAAATTGCAAGAGATTGAGTAATGCATTTTTGAATTTGAAAATTTCCTTATATGTTCAATGTTGGTTTGGTGTGGAGTCTTTAATTCTTGTCCTTTTAATTTCAAATTTGAAATCTTCATCAGATGCCTTCAATTGCTGAGATTGTATGTATTAATGGAATGCATTCCTTGTTTGCTTTACAAGATATTTTGGTGTCTTTAACACCATTTTTTTGGTGGTCGTAGGTGGGAAAAACATGAGGAGGAACCAGTAGTAGAGAGGTTCAATTTGACAGATGGGACTCATATGAATGATTTCTACCTATCTAAGTGTTGTGTTGGTAGGTGAGTCGGATGGGAGTTTGAATGGATTGGATTTGGTGATGGGACATTCTTGGCTTGTAGTTCTACTCTTGGCATGCCAAGTGCCCGAAAAGTGGTTGTGATGCAATGCAAGTGGTGAAGTTAAAGGGGAGCTTGGGTTAAAATAATTTTATACTCTAGCCTTTTGTTTTAAAGTGATGGGCCAGTAACATGCAACATGGATTGTATGTTTTTCATGTCATATGTGCTTTGAATATTCTCTAACATGTAAGACTATGAATATCTATTTGTGTATGGGACAAATATTCTCTAGTTATAATACAATTTTGATGGTACGGTGATATGTGTACCTTTTTTGAATTTGTGGGTGAAAAGTGATTTACAATTGCCTATTATTCATCTCTAATGTGGGGCCTAGATGGGACTAATTCCATCCCTAGTATAGGCTCCTGCCCTACTATAGGCTCCTCTCCCCTAGTTCTGAATTCAAAATATCTCTCAAATTTTCTCAATTCAAAACAATGTGACTCAAATGAAAACGTGTAGCAATTATAAATGCAAATTTGAATGTAAATTTGACTTAAATGACTGAAATAAACCTTAATGCAACCTATGATGCAATATGATATGCACTTTTTTAATTTCTTTTTCTTTTATGAATAAAAAAGATAAACCCTAAATGAGAGATGCACAATAATACAATGCAAAACTTAGATATAGAATGAAATATTTAGAAGGTATGTAATCTTAACTGGGCTAGGTTCACTGAAATGAAATAAAGAAAAATGGAACCCTAGGTCCACTGTGTAAACCTGGGATTGAAATTTTGTGTTGTGTGATGGGTCTTTTTCCAATGTTTCATTAAGATGGAGATCACAAGGTGAATAGATTTAATTTCACCCATAAAGGTGAGCCAACTAGACCTTGATCTACATCATTTTGAGCCTTGGAATGGATTGGAATTGATTTGTCTCGATTAATCTAATTAGACTATATGCATTGAAACATAGAAAAATAGGTTCCTTAAATTGAGGGTTCATGAATAATTTACTAAAAATAGAATGGAAAAAATGGGGTTTAATGAACCTATCTTTCTCCTATTTCATTGGGAAATGAGATCCCCAATGGTAGCATTGACTTTCAACCCTAGGTGAGTCAACCCAATTGGAGATCTTGCAAATTTCCTTATGATTGAGGATGAGGTAAGATCTTCCTGAACAACACTTTTGGGAGATTAAAATCAAATAGTAAATAAACTCAAATCTACAATTTAAGATTTGAATCATGTAGATGAAATATAACTCTAGCAAAAGTAAGAAACTTCGAACAGATTTGAAGAAGATAAGACACTAAAAAATTGTCACCAAAAGTTTTTGCTAAGTGTCCAAAATGGCGAATGAGTCCTTGTATAGAAAATTTCCCCAATTTTCAAGAGCCTCTAGAGATGGATTTGAGATGCATTTTCCCTATTTTTCACCACAAAAATGTTGAAAATAAATCTTGGATCTTTGTTTCCATGGATTTTTGTGACAACTTTTACAATTTTGCACTTTTGAGATCTTCAATTCCAATCCTTTCTTGAACCTAATATTTTGACATGCACAAGAGGGAATTTTTTGTTTGTTTGGTGAATAGGGGTTTTCCTTGGTCAAACCCTATTTTGGTAATTAAACCTTGAAATGAAATGAAACATGAATGGAAGGAATGATGAATGAACACTAGCTTGTTGCAACTCACCAAACCCTTTAATGCATGCACTTGGAGGACTAAATTCTAACACATCTCTCCAAGGATTTGATCTTGCACAAAGTGGCTTGATTGGATGATGATCTTGATGCTTTAATTAATGCTTGACTTCTTGAAACTTACATCATAATTTTAGCTCCAAAAACATGCATGAACACACATATACTTTGACATCATGATAAGATCTTGAAATGCTACTATAAATGATTGATAAATCTGCTCTTCAATGCTCTTAAAAATATTTTTTCCTCTTGTGAAAGTTTCCTTAATTCTAGATGTTTTGAATTGATAAAAAGACTATTTTTAGGTGATTTTTTAATTTCCCAATAATTAAAATTCAAAATCCAAAAATTGCAACATGACTTAGGATCATGAAAATACTACCAAAAAAAAATCAAATGAGGTTCTAGAATCTAAAGGGGACCCATTTGACCTTGGGTGAATGGGTCCTAGGACCTAAATCCAAGGCACATAATTTTCAAGGTGTTTAGTTTGATGTTTCCAATTGTTTAATACAAGTTCCCCTTTTAGAGAATAGGATTAGTTAGGCTTTTAAATGCATAACTGGGTCAATTAGAGGCTTAGTTAAGTCCAATTTATTAAGGGACCCAAACATAGTGTCAAAATGTAAAGGTGTACATTTCCGACATTACATTTAGCCCCATATTTAGTGAGAGAATGAGCCCTTTGCTCAAAATCACACCAAAGTAGACAAATATATGTCAAGAGGGTCCTAAGTGCACAAATGTTGATGGGATGGGATAAAAAAGATCGCGTAGGGTGATCAAGCCACCAAGATATAAGATCCCATGAAAAAGAAACATAATCACAAAGGGACACACATGAATGTATGATATGAAGGAAAAAGATAAGATACACAAACATACAATACCAAAATTGATACAAAAAGAGAAAGGTGGATCAAGCCTTAACTCTTTGTCCAGTAGGTATGGATCAAGCCTTAGTTATTTTTCCAAAAAACATCTGCAAGTGGAAACCCGCTATCCACTATGCAAACAAAATATACTCACATGGGCTAGTGAAATCCATTGTTCACTAGGTGAGCCCCAAGAGGGTAGATGATGGGAAAGTCATGCTAGGTATATAGGAGATCCCATACATCAACCATACCAAAAGTTATACCTCCTAATAACTTTGATAAGGCACCACACTAATCAGTCACAAGGCTAGCAAGATGAACTATGCTAGACACTCATGAAAAATATAAAATCTCCATTGGCAAGCAAGTTGTGTTATTCTTGATGGCCTTTTTAAATACAATAGGATAGTATAGTCAAAGGGTTTTTCCTTATTTAATGAAAGGTCTCACCTTAGGGAACAACATGCTTAATGTCACTAAGAGAGGACTAGTCGAGGATAAAATATTTTCGACTTAGGGAATGCAAGCCATAGAATTACCACTAAGAGGAATGTCATATGCCAAGAAAGGTCACACTCTTAAAGTACATCAAATCCAATGTCACCACCAAGAAGACATTATGTGCCAAACAAAAGAGTTCACAAAAACCAAGGTTACTAGATGTAGTGCAGGAAATGAAAGGGATAGCTATGGTGAAAAAATTAAAGGATACATCATGACAATGCATTCAACTATGTTCACCCGAGCTACAATTAAGGAGATGGAAGCTAGATTGGGAGAGTACGGAAAGGAACAAAAGTTTTTAAATGATGAAGTCAATAAATTGTTCATGGAAAATGTGAAGTTGAATGAACAATTGAAAGGAGTAGGCCCCTCCTCATAGAACAAGGAAATAATTTTATACCAACATCCTCTTGCTCCACTATTTGATACAGAAAATGCTTCCACTGAACTAGTGAGAATTCTTAGATAGGAGATTGAAGAGTTAAATAAATCCAATAATGATGTAACAAAGGAGTGAAAAAGAAAATCTGCAATGTTTTAGAGAAGGTCCTCGAGTATAGGATAAATCTAATTGTGGATAAGTTGGAAAGTGTGTATGATTGCTACAACTCATTGACATAGGAAATTGATCAGATAAAAACACATGTACCCATACTAGATCCCCTTTTTAAGAGCTAGCAGCCCATACACCACATATTGGTAACCTTGTGCAAAGTCTTACACAGGAGTACTAAGGCTCCTGTAGCATTAAAACCTATAGAGAAGATGACCAAATTAGTTATAGATGAATTCCAATATATACAAGGAGAGGACCAAAAGATCAGAACAATAATAGATTCATTTCATACTCTGAAGCAATGGTTTATAGCAAAAATATTGAAAGATGATGACCACTTAAAGGACCTCAATGAATGGAAGAGTGAATTTGGCCAAATTTTTCCATGTTGCATCACTCACATACAAAAGGATGGTGAGTTGAGTCTTGATACATTTGATTTAATCATGGATGGAGTAATAGCATTGAATGTTGGATATTCTAAGTCTATCATGGATGGTAGGGCATTACTAGATAGTCGATGGAAGATACACCTTGCAAATATATTGAAAAGTCAAGAATATAAGTAGCCACATGATTATACAGTGTACGACTAGGAGAAAATGTTTTTGGGTCCTCCTAAATAGTAGGCCTTGGGACTATCACAGTGGAAGAATTGAATATTCAAATACACTAATATGGAGAAAGGACCTGGAACAGATATTTAGTGATCACTAGTACCTTATAGAGATTAAAAAACTATGGTGTCATGAGTGTTGTGGACTTCATTATTTATCTACTTTCTCTATTTTATGTTTTAAGAAAAACTAATGTTTAGTTTAGTTTATATGAAGAGGCATGAATTTTGAAAGAGATGCCATATTTTGTAACAGTCTGAAGCTTGTTGCTTCTGTTATAAAAAAAAAACCAAAACTGAATTTTGATATCATCATCATAGACATTTATAGAAACATATATGAGGAGACTTATGTTATATTGTAATATCTATTTGAAGCAATCAATGGACAAGAAGATATAATTTGGTGCTTGAATTCTGGTTTTAATTATTTGTTGATAATATTGTGTATGATTAGATTTTTTATGTGCTTTAGGTTGGAATATAGGGGTATATTATGAATTGGTATCAATTATTTGTTCATAATATTGTGTATTATATAATAATTTATGGTCTTGAATTGCGGTATTGGATTTTTTATGTATTTTAGGTCGGAATTAGTGCAGGGGCACCTAGTCAATTGTGCAATTTTGGTCTCATGTTGAGTTTTGTGTTGTTGAGTCATGTTGAATTTAATAAGGTCATAATATACCATTTTAAATGTAATAATTCATGTGGGGTTTTTATTAGATAGGGTTGTCAATTTTTGGTCAATTTTGTAAATGTTTGTGAAATCTTGCAAATGTTGTCATAGTGCAAAAAGGGAAAAAATGGGATTACGAAGAGTCAAATGATGAAGGAAGGTTAGGAGTTTGGTTTTTTCGGTTTGGGAAGTTTTGGGATGATTTAAAAAGAATTGGTACACATTGGTTAAAGGTGGGAAGTTGTAAATATCAATTTTGAATATCAAACAACACTCTTTTCCAGCATTTTTCATAGAAATTTTCTGCTACAAGATCTTGTACATCCTGGTATGATCAGAATGTTCAAATTTATGAGTTGGAATTTGTAGAGGGATAATTTAATCTTCTTTTGGTTTTTTTTTTAATATTTTTTCATTAAGTTTTGAATATTTTATTGGAGATTTATCGAATCTGGTTCTGGAAACCCTATTTTGAGGGTTTGAAAGCAAGAAAAATGTAGAAATCTCCATTCCATTGTTAAAATATTGTAAAACTTGGTGGAATGGAGGTATATTAGGTGTATTTTTTTTTAGTAGGTTGGTAGGAGTAGGAATGTGGTTTTCTTCACGGTTTAAGCAAAAGTGATGCCTAAAGGTAGGGTTTTGTTGAAGAGTTGTTAAGAGGCCATTATAGGTGATGAAAAATGCATGTGCAGACATAAATATATGTTTCTAAGGTTTTGGAATGTATTTTTTTGGTTTGGAGTGTGTGGAATCAATAAGAGCCATGTTGTAGGAGCCTAATTAGGCCTATATGCAACGTAGCAGCATATATTTGAGAGTCGTGTTCCAAATAAACCCTAGGATATTTTGAGACATGTTTTAAAAGGGTGTAATGGTTATCTAAAACTGGTTTTAGTTTGTGGATAGGAGTTATTTTCTAAAATTTATGGTCAAATTACGATGAATTTCTGCTCTTTTAAGCCTATTGTCAAATGTAGCAGCAAGAATTTGAAGGGTTTGTTACAAAGAAACCACCCATGAACTTTTGATATGTTTTAAAAATTGGAAAAGGGTATCTAGAATGGTAATTGGTTTGTGGGTTGTAAATTTATTTTGAAAGTTATGTTAACTTTTTATTGTTTGGAATGCTACAAGAAAAGTTGATGAAACTGTGAGAAAGTACCAAGTTGGGATTTTTAAGGTTAAAGGATTGTCCAAAGATGATTTATTTGTGGTTGGTTAATGATCTCCCTCCATGTTCTACATAGATTGGTATTAGAGCTAGAAGCACCTGAGAGGAAGTTGTGACAAAAGGTTTGTTGTATCCTCCAAAACTGATGAAGCTGGGTAGAAGGTGTGCATATTTCTTCCACTGAGAGGAAATGGGTAGAAGAGGTATTGGAGAGTGAATATTCTAGAATCCTATTGGGTAGAGGATAGTTGTATGTGTGAAGAATGGATTTGTGTAAGAGATACTTGCAGAGTGAGGGTTTACAAAAAAAGAAACAAGTGATGAAAAGAGAGCAAAAATAGATGAAGAAGAAAAAGGAGAAGGAAAAACAAATAGATGTGCTTCAAGAGATAAAAGAGTTGAGGCAGGCTTTGGAACTAATGAGGGAAATTTGAGAAAAGATGGAAGAAAGAATGAAGATTGAGATGCAACAATTAGCAAAACAAGAGAAAAGTTGGCATTTACCAGTCAAGAAGAAGGTTATGTGGCCTATCAGGAAGATTGTTCAGAGAAGAAGAAAAGTGGGAGAAACAAAATCAGACATTAAGGAGTCCTTGATTGAAGAACAAAAGCCAAGAAAAGAGGAAAAGGCAAATAATAAATTGGTGAGTAAAAATATGACTCTCATAACAAAAAGTAGGATTGATCAATTTCCATTAGAGGTTCAATATTTGTTGCAAGAACATGTTGATGTGGTAATAGATGATGTTTCAAGGACAAGTGTCAGTTCTCATGCAAGGTTTCTAGAATGGGAAGACAAAGCTTTCAAGGTGATTGAAGACACTCCACATTTGTAGTTGGAGTATGAGGGTTCAACCTACTATATGTTTGCATTGATCAGGTAGATTAGTGAAGATGAAGTTGAGTGGCATAATTTCAAGACAAAGGGTCCATACCTTATTTTTCAAATTGACAGGGATGAAGGAAAGGTTGTTGATTGCATAGACAATAAGAAGAGAGCAACATCTAGTATTGCAAGGATGGGTAAGAAGATTTGTATTATTGCAGCCTTAAGGAGAGATAGACCAAAATTTAAGTTGAAGAAGATCTTGGAAGGAGAATAAGGTGTTGGGGCAGAGTGTGTAGTCCATCATGGCAAAAGGGACTAGTTAAACGGGAGCAAAACAAAAGGAAACCAAGTTTGCATTGACAAGATGAAACCCAAGGTAAAGATGAAGACAACATGGAAATTTTTCAAGGAAGATAAATTAAAGAGGATATAATACATCAAGAAAGAGAGTTCAAAGGTGGATCCCTGTTACTACACTCAATTCAAAAGGGGCTTGAATTCTTCTTTTTTTGAGAGTATGGTGTAGGGGCACCTAGTCAATTGTGCAATTTTCGTCTAATGTTGAGTTTTGTGTTGTTGAGTCATGTTGAATGTAATAAGGTCATAATATACCATTTTAAATGTAATAATTCATGTGGGGTTGGTATTAGATAGGGTTTTCAAGTTTTGGTCGATTTTGCAAATGTTGTCATAGTGCAAAAAGGCAAAAATGGGAATATGAAGAGTCAAATGATGAAGGAAGGTTAGGAGTTAGTTTTTTTCAGTTGGGGAAGGATTGGGATGATTTAAAAGGAATTGGTACACATTGGTGAAAGGTGGGAAGTTTTAAATCTCAATTTTGAATATCAAACAACACTCTTTCCCTATGTTTTTCATAGAAATTTTTTGCTATAGGCTCTTGTATAGCCTATTACGATCAGAAAATGCAAATTTATGAGTTGGAATTGGTATAGGGATGGGTTAAGCTTATTTTGGTTTTTCTTTGAGATTTTTTCATTAAATTTTGAAGATTTTATTAAATATTTGCTTAAACTAGTTCTGGAAACCCTGTTTTGAGGGTTTGAAAGTAAGAAAAATGTAGAACTCTCCATTCTATTGTTGAAATCTTGTCAAAATCAATGGAATGGAGGTATATTATGTGTATTTTGTGTTTACTAGGTTTTCAGGAGTAGGGATGTCATTTTGGGCAAGCTAGGTTGATGCCCTAGTTGGTTTTCTTCATGATTTTAAGCAAAAGTGATGCCTAGATGGAGGGTTTTGTTGAAGAGTTGTTGAGAGGCCATTATAGGTGATGAAAAATGAATGTGCAGACCTAAATGGATGTTTCTAAGTTTTTGGAATGAATTTTTTGGGCTCTGGAGTGTGTGGAATAAATAAGAGCCATGTTGTAGGAGCCTAATTAGGCCTATGTGTAAACATAGCAACAGAAATTTGAGAGTCATTTTCCAAAGAAACCCTAGGATATTTTGAGATATGTTTCAATATGGTACAATGGGTATCTAAAAATATTTTTGGTTTGTGGGTAGGAGTTAGTTTCTGAAAGTTATGGTCAAATTACATTGAATTTATGCTCTTTTCAACCTATTGTCAAACATAGTAGCAAGAATTTGAAGGGTTTGTTATAAAGAAACCACCCTTACAATTTTGATATGTCATGAAACTTGGGAAAGGGTATCTAGAATGGTAGTTGGTTTGTGGGTTTTCAATTTATTTTGAAATTTATGTTGAATTTTCATTGTTTGGAATGCTACAAGCAAAGTTGATGAAACTGTGAGAAAGTACCAAGTTGGGATTTTCAAGGTTAAAGGATTGTCAAAAGATAATTTATTTGTGGTTGGTTAATGATATACATCACAAATATAGGGTTATATTATCAATTTAGTATTTTATATATCATTTTATTGGAAAGATTAAACAATTTTCTAATTTTGTAGTCTCTTAGTTTTAGTTTTCAGTGTCAGTTAGACCTAAGCGATCATTTTTTGTTTGTAATGAGGAGGGTTAGTTCACCTAATGTTAAGATATCTATATGTATTATTAAATCATAGATGCTCATTATTTTTTCCTTCATACAAGCATATTCAATGCATGTGGAGGCTAGAAGCTATATTTGTAATACCCCTTCATTTTGCTTCTTGCTCAATTTGCTTTATGCTATGTTTGGTTGCAGTTACTTTGATACTGGATACATTTTGTTATGATGTTTTGATCGCTACTATTGAGCGACAACTATTATTGTGGGATGTAGTTATCTGATTATTGTTTCACATGCATTAGGGATTAATGATGTTGTAAAGTTAACGTGAGATGTTATTATGAGACTATTGGAATTATGATGGAAGTGTCAGTTTCGATGAATGTATTGGTGAAGAGGATGGGTTCGCATCACTCGCTTGCGAGTGCCCTGTGAATCCATGATTTCTTCTTCACGGTGTGTATTATATACTGGATATACTGTATTATGTTGTTTACTTGGTTTCAGGTTGCAGGTACATGACATCGACTCCACCTGGTTTCATAGGTTTGAGCGTGTTGATCCAACGGTTAAGTTGAAAGGGAGATAGTAACTAGGTAACATGTGTCAGGTCTACGCCCTAGCCTTAGTGTGTTGTTAGTTCTGATAAGTGAGTCGTGTTTACTTGGTTTAATGTTATATGATTTTATTAGATGCATTATTATTTGTTTAATGTTTAGAATAATTGCATTGTATAGAATAGTGATTATTTTAGTATTAAATTAACATTATGCTTTGATGTTTGTTTAAAAGTTATAATGAAATTTAATTTAATTAAATTTTAATTTATTTAATTAATTAAATTTTAATCTCAAAAGGGTTAAATTTAGTTATTAAATAATTAAAATTGATTAATTAAGTTTATTAAATTAAATTAAATTAATTAAATCATGAGAAATTGAAAAGAAATGAAAATGGTATTTTAATTCAATGTTATGTTTTCAAAAATGAGAAAAGAAGAGAAATATCTAATTCTCTACTTTGCATGCAAAAGGGAATTAGGGTTAGATTAGGTATTTTTAGTTTATTGTGAATGCATGTTTCAATTTTTGGGGGGAGAGAGGTTTTTGGAAGGATTGGAATTTTCAGAGGAATTTGGGAATTTTTGAAGAAATTGCACAAGTAGGGTTTGAAATAAAATTTGGATTTTTGAATTGGAATTGGTTGCACTTTTGAGGAAAAGCTTGGAGGAGGCTTCTATCAAGAAATTTCATCATCTTCTGTGGCTTCATATTCCAGGTTTTATACTTGATGTTTATTTAAATTTTCAATTTAATGATTGTGAAAATTTGATAAACTTACTGTAGGAGATTGTTTAGTAAACAAAACTTGTAGATCCATTGTTTAAATTCAATTTAAAATGTTCTCAAACATTTAGGATTTATTATGGAAATTCTACTTTGAAAACAATCAGATCTATATTTTAAATTCAAACCCTGTAGAAAATTTCATTGAAAATCAAACAAAAATTAGTTTTGTACAAAGTTCTTTGTTTAGATTTTTCAAAAATCTGAAAGAATAGATTGTGGGAAAATAAAATTACATCTTTTGGATTTTGTGATGAAATTCTGGAAAAATTTAGTTAATTTCTTTATTATTGTTTTTTTTAAAATACTTTTCTCAATTTTACCAATCATGGAAATTCTAGTAAATATATATATATTTATATATATATAAACTTATATATATTATATGGAATTGCATATAATATATATAATGTATATATAATAAATTTACATAATAAATCTTTGATTTAAACGCCTGTCGAAATTCCCATTTTCAAAATCCGCATTGTGTTTAATGGAAGAAGGTACTTTTGGGTATCTGTGTTTTATTTAAAAAAAAAAATACAAAAAAAAATTTAAAGTGGACGGATGGGGAGGTCGAACCCCCACCGTCACACGCATCCCTATGGGATGGTCGCATCTGCCATTGGTAGTGCGCCCACCTTTTGGGGGGATGCACTCCCCATGGGAGCTACAACCTCCCTTACCAGCGCCGGCCACTGTACATTGTATAGTCGGCAATGGCGATGGTACGCCGACCGCTGTACAATGTACAGTCGGCGTCAGGTGTGGGTCCACTTATACAGGTACATTCCGGCTCTATCATTTGTGTTTTAAAAATTTATTTTTATTTTTATTTTTATTTTATTTTCTTTCTTAGAAAATTTGTTAATGTATAATTTGTCATTTAAAATGCATTTTATTTAATTTGGTTATATACCATTGGTATATTAAATATTAAAATAAAATATTTAATATAAGTGATAGTTCAATAATAAAAAGGGGAAATTCAGATTTTATTTATTTTTATTTAATTAAGAATTTCAAATCAAATAGGAGAGTTATATATTTATCTTTTAATTTTTCTATTAGGCACTTTAATGCATGCAAATAGTTGACAGTGGGTTAAGTGTAATGCTTTTTATGCATTATTATTAAGTTGTGATATATGTTTATTTAAAAGGGGGATTTATTTAGTTGATGAATATTTGTATGGTTATTAGATTAAATTTTCTGCGAGATGCTTTAAGTAGGGATATGGATTTAATGTATTTGAATATAGAGTTGTTCTTTATCAATGTGTTATTATATTATTTTCCCTTTTAGTAAATGCTTTGGGAACGAGTAAATGTGTTAAACATTGAGAAGTCTTCCAGTGTATGTGGGTCATTCCCATGTTAGTTGATATTTGTAACTCCTTGGGTAGATTTATTTGAGTATGTTTTCCTCCAAGTGTTGGAGTGAGATTCTTTATTGTCGTCTCCTAGATTAGGAGAGACTAAGTTATTTAGTTCTATAACACTTGAGTCACCCTTGGAGTCTAGATTTGAGTAGTGAGTTATCCATTACAGGAGTGGCTTTTGTTAGGGCTTGGAGCCCAAAGAGGTAAATCGGGTAACCTTCGAAAGTGTTTTTAAGAAGTGATAATTAAAGCAAAGTACTTAGATTACTAGGATTCATTCACATTAACCAAGATAAAATTAACCTCACTTGTAGACACAAGGGCTTGTTTAGACTTGGGGTGAGTGAGAAGGCCTGGAATGGCAAGGTCAACTAGCTTGTCCATACGAAAGGTAGTTGATTCCGCTTGAGTGAGTATGAGGGCTGAGATTCGGTTGAGGTCACCAGGATTACCGAAACCTATGAAGGATGCCCAGAGGAGATCTCATGACGCACCTTGCGATGACACTCTATCTAGGATAACCTTGAGTATATGTTGTGTGTATGGTTTTTTTTAGCAAACTTGATTTTATTACATCTAGAAGCAATGTAACCATGTTAGTGTTAGATTTATATTGTGCATATATATGGTTGAGTCAGTTTGTTCAGTTAGTCAGCCTTTGGTTAGAGGTAGTAGATTTCTTGTCCATGTTGTATTTTTACTATCTCCTAGGATGGGGGGTGGGCCTTCGGGTACCACTAGGTTGGGTGGAACATGCACCAAAACCGTTGGGTCCCCCTTTGTTCTTCAGTTTGTGGAAGAGAGACATCCAGTTGGACAGCTCGTGGATATTGTTATTCTCTTCTTGTACTGTTGTAATTCTTCTTGTTATCAGTTGTATTTACACCTCTTGTTGTTATGAGGTGGATCTTGTAATTATTATACATGTATTTTGACTCATTCTGGGAATGAGGATTGTAATCTTGTAATGGTTTATGTAATGGAATTATGTGATGGTTAATCTATTCTTATCTTGTATTTACTTATGTTGAATGTATGTCATTACTTGAGTTATTTAATGCAATGTAATTTAGATGATGTATGTTAATGGGAATTAAGTAATCTCGGTTACGTAGCCTTAGGGGAGGTTGTCAATTATAGGTAAACATGTATGTTTAATTCACTTTAAATAAAATAAAAAATTAGTACGCATTTGTAGTGAATTGAAACTTCCTCTAGGGTTGCATGGCGGGGCATTACAATATTACAAACTAAAGCTATCATCTAGGACATACAAGAAAAGTCTAGCATGTAGAAAACACATAGGACATAAAAGAAATTATATTCTAAATAAAAAAAATTATTTTCAATCAAAGTAAGAAAACTAAGAAGGATGAATTACATTCAATAATAAATTACACCATAAATGGAACCAATATTTAGGTGACAAGATAACCTCTTAAGGTGATGGGCTATTTAAAGTGACAAAACATCATCATAATCATCTGCATTGCTGATTACATTACATTGCACATCTTTCAAACTCAAATCATTAATTCGCATAGCATAACTAATAACTAGTTGTTGATAGATGACAAATTTCAATTACAATATAGTTTTTACAAATTCAACCTAAGTAGTTATGCAATTACTTCACATTGCCTAACTAATAACTAGGAGCATCTACCAATTGCACTTGCTTGCATGGCATTCCATGAGACCATATTTCTTGGAGGTATTTTTTCAAATAGTTCACTACCTTGTCTATGCTACCAAATTTTTCATACATATTATCTATAAAATAATTTTATCAAATAGTTCACTGCCTTGTTGCTATGGCTAAAAGCCTAAAATAAGTGCTTTTGAACAAGCTATAGATGCTTGGAAAAAATATATCAAAGCATAATAGTAAGCATTAGCATAGACAAGGAAGTGAACTAGTTGAAAAAATACCTCAAAGAAATGTGGTCTCATGGTGATGGAATTCCATGACAATCCATAACAATTCGCTTTTCATGGCATTTGTCATGGCATTCCATCACCATGAGACCACATTTCTTTGAGGAATTTTTTCCAAAGCTCATTTCCTTTTCTATTCTACCACATTTTTCATACATGTCTACCAAATCATTTTATCAAATAGTTCACTTCCTTGCTACTATGGCTAAAATCCTAAAATAGGTGATTTCAAACAAGCTATGGATGCTTGGAAAAAACCTATCAAAGCATAATAGTAAGCAACAAGCTATGGTCAGTTTTGTGCATTTTTTAATTGTAGGGTTCTCATAGTTAATGAAAAAGGTAGTGTTCATAAAGGAATGGAAAAGATGCATAGATCCTTTGAATTATACCCGTACTGTGCAATGGCATTGAATTATTTAACAAACCATTTTTTCTTCATAGGGAGACATTTTCTTGTGGAATAGTTGACCAAGACATCTCTTGTTTCAACTGACCACCCTCTCATGAAATCTCATTCATATTATAATCTTGCACGATCTTATCATAGTAAAGGTAATTATAACACCACTGGCCACTACTAAATGACATCATTCAAGGAAAGCCAGAGGCCACATGATTTTGTGGACAGGTTCAATTGAAGCTGGGAGATCTTAAGAGTTCTCTCTCAAATTTTGAAAAGGTTCTGGAGGTCCACCTTGAGAATTGTGAGAGATTAAAAATTGTAGGCCATATATATTCTTAGCAAGGGTAGGCAGAGAAGGCTTTGGGAATTTTAGAAAGACAACTCTCATAGATCCATGTGATGCCCATGCATTTATCAAGATGGGTGAGTTATTAATATCAACAAACCCTAGTGTAGCCTTAGATTCTCTTAAGACAACAAAGTCTCTTTTGAAGAAGAGCAGAGAATAAGTACCCATTGAAATGTTAAAAATTGGGGTTCTTCATTTTGAGTGTGATGAACTAGAGTTGGCTCACCAAAATTTTATGGAGTCATTAAGAAATGGCATTTGGGTTGAATTCATAAATAAAATCCCTAGTACCAATTCTGTAGTTTTTCTGTGCACTTTAAGGATATGGAATTCTTCCATCAACTAGAGGAAGGTGGTGTTTCACTTGAGTTACCATGGGATAAAGTCACAAAACTAAATTTAATCTTGCTAGGTTGTTTGAACAACTACATGATATTGAAAAATTAAATCTTGTATACAAGCTAAAATTGTTCAAGTTTTAAGATTATGTGTGTTGGTGTTTTAAAATGCAACCCAGCTAGGATTTGCAATTCTCTAAGAGGTAGCCAACTTCTATATTAAAGAACCACAAAGGCTAGTGGCCAACTCATAAGATTCAATCAAATACTGACATCTCCTACACTTTTGGCTCTATAGGACCAAGGTGGGTAAACCTATTCAATTTTTAAAACTTAATTCAACCATACACACTGATATTTCTTTATAAAGCAAATAATTCCCAATGCAAATACACTAAGGGAAGCATTGAAAAATTCAAACTTGGATAAATTCTCAATAACTCAACCCTCTCTCAGCCATTGGAAAGCAGGACAAACAAAAAACTAAATAGTAAGAATAGGAATGATTTTGCATTTAAAGTTGTTTATGAGATGCACAAAACTGAAAATTAGATCAATGCCAATTTTGGGCCATGGAGTCAAACACATAAAATGAATTCCTCAGCAAATAGACTTCAACCAGTGGATTTAACTTTTTAATGCTTTGCATCAATTTTAGTGTCTTTCACCAATAATCCCTCTCTTATTATCAATCAAATTCTTCTTATCAAATCCCACCTGCACACCTGAAATCACAATCACCTGCTCAAAGCATTTTAACCATTTCGTTGAAATAAAACAATGAATAGACAAAACAATCTCATGAAATTTGAGATGATAGACTCAAATAAATTTTGTTTTATTGAATTTATATGACTAAAGGTGTACAAATATGGAGACAATCTGAAGACATTCATGAATGTGGAAACACCTTCATGATGCTAATTGCATAAACTGGCTATATTTACTCATGAATTCAAAAAATTACAGCTTACAGACTCAAGAAATGACTTAGAAATTACAATTCTCTATCTACCCAACCCAATACAAAAACTCAGAACCCTTTACAATGAGAGAATAATAGAAGATATAGAAGAAGAGAAGCAAACTGGAGCAGCCCTAAATTCGATCTGGAAATGCCATCTGGAAGCTTCATTCACCATTGATCAAACTGAAAAGAATATCTCCTCTTCTTCCTTTGCAACAAAAAACTTATTCCCTCCAAACTATTTTTGCTCATCATTGCTCAGTAACTAAAAGAATTCCCATGTGGAGAATCTCCAAATTCACCCAGCTGGAAAATATCCTCTTTCCCGTACAAAATCTATTTCAACTCTCTTTACTTGCTGCAGTTTTATTTTCCTCCATATATTAAAGTTTGATAACTTTAATATTTTTCCTCTTTAATTTGTTGTATATTAAAACCCTACACATATTGGCCATTTAAATATTATAAAAAGAATATTCAATTCATTTTACCCATATCCCCTTACATTTTATTCCCCAACAAAGAGAATGTTTGCTCATAGTGAATATTAAATTCACTTTTTACTGACCTGGGAAAATAAAATATTTAGCCCGTGCTGCACACACTTCAACAAAATTAAATCCCCAAGTAGTGAATATTTTATTCACTTTCACATTACCTGGGAAAAATAAAAAATTACCCTCGGGCATCATTAAATATTTCACATTGAAATATTTCACTCTTTACCTTTTATTTCCTCGGGCAATATTTTACCATTTAAAAAATTGCATTGGGCCCACCCTATTTTCAATCACAAACCATTTAACTTTTTGAAAATTTAAAATGGGCTCCTCTCATGCATTCTCGCACACCTCGCAAGAATTTTGATGGCATCACCAAAATCTCGCAAGGTCAGCGAGGATGCCCTAAATTCATTTTTTGCTTGGCCGAGCACTCCATCTCACGGGTAATGGCGTTCACCTCTATGCAATGCGAGCCTCCTCCTTCATTCATTTTATGCCTATCCTCACTACCTTGATGGATGTCCATGCTCTGGTGCGAGCCTCTCTCACTTGGTCTTCTCCTCACTTGTGCGGGCCTCATTAATCTCCCCATTTCTAATAATGCCTCTGCCAATTTGAATTTTTTTAGATGTCTACCCTGTTGTAGGTTGCGCCTTGCATCACACTATGCTCACACTTTCTCTTGCATTTACTGGTCGCACCCTCCAGCTTCCTTCATGCGCTTGGGTTAACTGGTTGCACCCACCATAGTTGGTCACGCCCCTTCAAAGAGCACACGAGCCTCCTTAATGCTTTGATGGATGTCCATGCTCTTGTTGTAGGTCGTGTTCCTCCTTGCACCTACCAATTTCATTTGTTTAAAAGTTCCTGAGGCCTTTCAATAGTCCACTTTGATTCACTGGCTGCAGCAGTAAGTGTGCCACTCTATGAGGCCACATTAACAAAGGCATATTGTGTCAATTAGTAGCATCTCCCTTGTAGGCATAGACCACACTCTTTGGGATTTTTCTCCAAAACAACCCACACACCTTGAGCACATCCAAAATATTGTTCTCGAATTTGACATTCTTCAAGTGCATTCAAAATGAAAAGTAAAAGCCCCAGCTTGACACCACACTTTGAATTTCACAATCATGATTTTGGATCATTGGGAGTGTTTCTAAAATCTATCATGCCTCAAATAGTATAAGGAAAAGTGATCTTAATCATCTCATAGCTCCAACACATCGAGCATCCACACTTTCAGTGAACCACACTACTATCTTGTATAAGGAATTTTCCACTCATGGATCATTTAGCTCTCCCCCCTTCAAATTCAGTATTAAAGGACCATAGGTATAGGTGATTAGCAACATGTAGATCACCATTTTTTCATCATACTTAGGAGCATTCTCTAACATGTCTATTCCATCAAAACAATTTACTTTGAAGCAGCTGCAAAATTGCATACACATGCATTCTCATAACTATGTAAAGCATGTCGGGTCCCCATGTGGGCCTGACTAATTTTTTTTTGTTTTTGTACAAATATTATGCTCAATTGACCTGAAATTGCATTTTGAATACAGGTGAAGTGAAGACATGAACTGGGTTTTCATCAAAATCTGTTTTTTGACAAATTTGGAAAATGGGAAAAACTGACCCAGTTGGCTCAGGAGTCAATTTGGGAAACTAGTCAAATGACTTCTGGGAGACACCAAAACTTGAAATAATTTAGAAATTTGATCGAAGAGTATAGTGCAACAAATGGCTTGGAAAAAGGAAACTTGAGGAACCAGATATTAATCGGACAAGTTTCCTAGTTAGGCTTTTCTGAAACAGTTGTTCTGAGCCAATTAAAATTGACTCAACTAGCAATTTGTAAAAATAGCAAATCAACCCCTGATGAGCTTCCATTAGACATAGTAAATCATTTAGGCCCTGAGAATGTGTGAAAAATGAATTCACTTGAAACATCACTGATCGAAAGATACTGATGGTCAAAGTTAGCCTCTCTGAAATGCTGTCAGGAATGTAGATGCAAAACTGAACAAACTGCATTTGGTTTCGATTTGCTAAAAATAGCAAATCAGATCATGAGGCTCTAAAAACTGACATGTGAGATCATCTTGATATGGAGAATACAAAACAACATTCATTCTAACATGACAATCAACTGGTTATGAAATCCAAGCTCAAACATGAAACTGCTTCATAAAACTAACAATCCGCAAACAACAGAACATTGTCAAAACCCTCGAGCTTCACTTTTCAAAATTCTAACAAAACTCATCATGGGAAGTTGAAAACTAACACACAAATTTACATATGTCTACTGAATATGTCTACAAATAGGTTTTTTACAACAATGAAGAAGCTTTAAATTACAAGCCTCCAAAGTGGGTCCCCTAAGCAGATTCTTCAGGTGCACTTCTGAAAGTGCAAAAGAAAATATTTGAGATGGGCATCTCAAATTTGCAAAATTTGAGAGTGCCATCAGTGGCTCTGACTGGGGATGTATACCCCCTATGGGCATAGCAAGATTCCAGATCTCTGGAGAGTAGACCAAAAGCTGAGTCCATCAAGTGTCCTCAAACTGCTCCTTTATTCATCTTATTTTTTAATTCACTTGGTGACCCCAGGTCACCAAATAAAAAAGGGAGTCAACTTCTACCTTTTTCAAACCCAATTCTGTAAAAAGAGCTGATCTCCCTCAACTTATGCTTTCCTCTATCAAACCACAACAACAATTGTGACTGCATCTTTGCAAACAACAATACCAAACTGCCCTTGTGTAAATGTGAACTTGCTCTTTGTTTAGCTTTGTTATCAAGTGTCAATCAAATCAGATATGTCACATCACTATCACTTTCTTCATTCTCTGATTTCTTATCAAGTGGCATGATTTGAAAATAGTGATCAAGACCATATGAAAGCACAGTTTGATCACAACCATCTACCAGATTAAACATGTTAGTACCTCCTAACAGACAATCATTTACAAAATTATCAACATGTTCATAACCACAATGCATCTGAAAGTCAGACATACTTTCAAAATTTTGATTATCATGTGGCAAAAACTAATTATATTCATCATTTAAATCATTCTCAAGCTGAAAATAACTTGCTTCAATATTTTTCACATTGCCACATTCTATGAAAAGCTCTTCCAACTGACAAAAATAGCACTCACATTCCACCTTGTGGCTAGAACTGTTAAACTCAAACTGATTACTAGTTTGCATATCAGAATTAAAACTATCACAAGAACTTACCAAAAGATCTTGCTCATCATGAAAACCATCTCCAAGTGTATGCAAACAAATACACTCATGCATTAGCACACTTTGTGACTGTTCTACATCATGTTGGTATTGAGATTTATAAGATATTTCTAACTCATCATCATCTATAATCATATAGTCATCCTCTGAACATGAGGTATCAACCTCTTCAATATCACAAGTTTTCTCAACAACGAGCAACTTTGGTTCAGAAGCATAATATGATTTCTGATCGAAATCAACATCTTCATTCTCACTCAAAAACTCATGACTAGGCTCATTTAAGTCAACAAATGAAGACTTGTCCAAATATGCATTACAATATTCAAGATTTGACTCATTGGATGCATAAACCTCATGGTCATCTATTGTTTCAAGCTCATCAAAAGAGATATTTGAACTTGCATCAGTGTCCATATCTTCATACTCATCATACAGTGCATCATTACAATCAATTTGTTGTTTGTCTTTATCCATATTATCATCATCATGATCAGCTAGTTCACAACTAGGAGTAACATCAGAAACACATGCATCATAACTTGCATCTTGAAGGTCATCACCACTGTCAAAGTTAATAGGGGTTGCACACAAGAACTGAAAGTTGTCCTCATGTGCACATTTCTGATATCTTGTGGTCAACAGATTTGAAATTTGTTCACAACTCAATAGATCACTATTCTGATTTGTTGTTTCAACCACTTCCTCTCCTTGACCATCACTTGAATTGGATGCAATATCAAATTGAAAATCAGGTCATATCAAAGTATCATCATCTTCAAACTCTGAGAACTCAATAGGCTGATCATAAACTGGATCTCCCCAATCATAGGAAGCAAAATTGCTAACAACATTGTTAAAAGAACGGTCATAACCAGTCATAGTGAATAAACTATCCGCTTCTCCCTTCTTACTTTCTTCTAGGCTGTCATAACAACAATCCACATCACTTTGAATTTCAACATCAGATTGGGTGTCATCACTGAAATTGTCATTTTCATTCTCTTGAGGATAAACACAAATATCTTCACTGTCAGACTGAAAACCATCAATGGTTTTCACATTATAACTGCTTGTGGCTTATCTTTCAAACTGAAATTCATCACACACCTCCTCATTTGCAACTAATAAACTTATGTTCTCAAGAGTATTCTCTGAATCAGAAAATTCTTTTGTCTCATCATTTCGACTTGTGTCAAAGCTACACTCAACACTTGTAGGCTGGAATTGATCAATTGTATCATCATATTTCTGATCACATATCTCTTCTTCAAAGAGTAAATCCAAATCATATTCTTCATCATGTTCTTGGATTGGAAGATTCAACTGCTGATTTGTAGTTGGGTATACTTCTTTTGTGAGTTGTTCAAAGACAACTTTCTCATCACTTGATGATGCATTCTTCTCATTTTTTACCTTCTCAATTATGCACTTGTCAGAAAAAATCTGATCATTTGCACTCACAAAACTATTGATTCCATCAACATGTTTGCCCATAACTAAAGACAACAATCTCTACACATATTTATTCCTTTGTTTCTCCAAATTATCCAAAATTGTGTATGCCATCTGCATGCTCAGTATTTCAAAATCTTTTAACATGCACTAGATCCTTCCTTATAAACTTCAAAATACATATGGATACAGTCTGATGTACTAGGTCTAATTTTTTTTGGGATTAGTGAAAGAGCAATGGAAAATCTATGACTGAAATCAATACTTGACTCTTCATCTTGCTTTCTAATCTCCTTTAACCTCACGACAAGGTCTGAGGTATCTCTTGCAAATTCTTCTCTATAAGAAGCCACTAATTTATCCCAGCAAGGAAAGGACTTCTTAGGAAAGCTTAGACACCAATCCCGAGCTCTTGCTTCAAGAGATGTGACAAAAAATCTCATATGCATATCTTGATCTCTGAATGAATGTTTCTCCATGAAGCTGGAAAAACTTTGAACCTATGCATCTCCTTCACATATGGTATACCCATCAAATCTAGGCATCTCCTTATAAACTTGAGTTGACATAATTTTAGTTTCATAATCAACCCATGAAAAATTTAACTTAGCATACAATGGATCAAAGGAATTGATAATGGGTGCAATGACTTGGCAAGTAGACAGAGTTTGATGGTCTCTTGACTGGGCTTGTTGAAAAATTTGGTGTCTTTCATCCATTTCTATAAGGCCTCTTTAAAATACATCATTCCATTCAGGACTGAACTTAGGCTTATTAACTCTTGGGTTCTTACACTTTGGGGTATTAGATGCTTGAAGATTATTATACTTTTGACACTTCTTGACAAGCTGAATCAAAGTGTTCACTGGTATAGCTACTTTATGTTGATGATCCATGGATATTAAAAATTAAGGCTCACTAATTGTGCATAATTATAAGCCTAAACAAATGATGGACAATAGGGATAATTACTGACATACTGACAACTTGGGCTTGAAAATTATGACAATAAAAATGGATGGAAACCCCTAAGATACACGAATGCATTCTAACCATCTAAACTAGTAGATATTTGAGCACTAAACAAAATATTTCAATGGAACTACAATTACATTCAACAAATCCAACAAATAGGAGTGTGCAAATTTTAATTTACTATTCTTTCCCTTTGTCAGTGCTAGTTCACTCAATAGGGAAGCCAAGGTTCTTCTTAGAATTTCAAATATGGTTCTCATACACAATTTTATTGAAAACCAAGAGTGGGGAATACCTGGAAAATTAGCAGCTGCTGCAAATTGTCTTCCTAATTGGTAATATTTGTAGATCTGGAACTTTCTTTAAATTTTTAACAGGTTCTATCAACAGAGTCGCCACCTCTTTTCACAAAGGACTGAACTTGAAGCAGTATGAAGTTCCTTTACATATAAACTTTTTTCTGAGTTCCTTTCCACCAATAGAGCACCACAGATTACAAAACTATTTAGGTTCACTGCAACAACTTCTTCTCCAAAGTTGAAATCATTTAGAATTTGAACTAAATTTAGAATGGAAAATAATAATATGACTATAATCGTCTGCAACTGGAGATTCAAAATCTCCCCAGCAGAGTCACCATTCTATTGGTGACTCGGATGGGAAAAATAATTCAATAATTTTTAATCTTTGGCTATAGAAATAATTCAACATTTTAATGACTCTATAACAACACCGTCTGCAACCAAAACTTATGAGTTCATCCCTAGCGGAGTTGCCATTATGTTGGTGTTTTAAAATGCAACCCGACTAGGATTTGCAATTCTCTAAAAGGTATCCAACCTCTATATTAAAGAACCACAAAGGCTAGTGGCCAACTGACATGATTCATTCATAGACTAACATCTCCTACACTTCTGGCTTTGCAGGACCAAGGTAGGTAAACCTACACAATGTTTAAAACTTAATTCAACCATACACACTGACATTGCTTTATAAAGCAAATAATTCCCAATGCAAATACACTAAGGGAAGAATTGACAACTTCAAACTTGGCTAAATTCTCAGTAACTCAACCCTCTCCCAGCCATTGGAAAGCAGGACAAACAACAAACTAAACAGTAAGAATAGGAATGATTTTGCATTTAAATTTGTTTCTGAGATGCACAAAACTAAAAAATAGATCAGTGCCAATTCTGGGCCATGGACTCAAACACATAAAATGAATTCCTTAGCAAACAGACTTCAACCAGTGGATTTAACTTGATAATGCTTTGCATCAACTGTTAGTGTCTTGCACCAAAAATCCCTCTTTTATTATCAATCAAATTCTTCTTATCAAATCCCATCTACACACCTGAAATTATAATCACCTGCTCAAAGCATTTTAACCATTTCGTTGAAACTATACAATGAACAGACACAACAATCTCATGAAATTTGAGATGATAAACTCAAATAAATTTTGTATTATTGAATTTATATGACTAAAAGTGTACAAATATGGAGACAATTTGAAGACATTCATGAATGTGGAAACACCTTCATGATGTTAATTGCATAAACTGGCTGTATTTACTCAGGAATTCATAAAATTATAGCTTATAGACTCAAGAAATGACTCAGAAATTAGAATTCTCTATCTACCCAACCCAATACAAAAACTCAGAACCCTTTACAATGAGAGAATAATAGAAGATATAGAAGAAGAGAAGCAAGCCAAAGCAGACCTAAATTTGATCTGAAAATGCCATCTGGAAGCTTCATTCACCGTTGATCAAACTAAAAAGAATATCTCCTCTTCTTCCTTTGCAACAACAAACTTATTCCCTCCAAACTACTTTTTCTCATCATTGCCCAGTAACTGAAAGCATTCCCATGTGGAGAATCTCAAAATTCACCCAGCTAGAAAATATCCTCTTTCTCGTGCAAAATCTGTTTCAGCTCTCTTTACTTGTTTCAGCTCTCTTTCCATATATTAAAGTTTGATAACTTTAATATTTCTGCTCTTTGATTTTTTGTATATTAGAACCCAACACATATTGGCCATTTAAATATTATAAAATGAATATTAAATTTATTTTACCCATATCCCCTTACATTCTATTCCCCAACAAAGAGAATGTTTGCTCACAATGAATATTAAATTCACTTTTTATTGACCTGGGAAAATAAAATATTTAGCCCGTGTTGCACACACTTCAGCAAAATAAAATCCCCAAATAGTGAATATTTTCTTCACTTTCCAATTACCTAGGCAAAATAAAAAATTACCCCCGAGCATCATTAAATATTTCACATTGAAATATTTCACTCTTTACCTTTAATTTCCTCAGGCAATATTTTACCATTTAAAAAATTGCACTGGGCCCACCCTATTTTTAATCACAAACCATTTAATTTTTTGAAAAATTTAAAATGGGCTCCTCCCATGCATTCTCGCACACCTCGCAAGAATTTTAATGGCATCACCAAAATTCAGTGAGGTCAACAAGGATGCCCTAAATTCATTTTCTGCTTGGCCGAGCACTCCATCTCACGAGTAATGGTGTTCACCTCTATGCAATGCGAGCCACTCACATGATCGAACCTCCTCCTTCATTCATTTTATGCCTATCCTCACTGCCTTGATGGATGTCCATGCTCTGGCATGAGCCTCTCTCACTTGGTCTTCCCCTCACCTAAGCGGGCCTCATTAATCTCCCCATTTATAATAATGCCTCTGCCAATTTGCATTTGCTGAGATGTCTACCCTGCTACAAGTTGTGCCTTACTTCACACTATGCTCATACTTTCTCTTCCATTTGTTGGTCATGCCCTTCAGCTCCCTTCATGCACTTGGGTTAACTGGCCACACCCACCATAGCTAATCGCCCCCCTTCAAATAGCACACGATTCTCCTTAATGCTTTGATGGATGTCCATGCTCCTGTTGCAGGTCGTGCCCCCTCCTTGCACCTGCTAATTGCATTTGTTTAAAAGTTCCTGAGGCCTTTCAACAGTCCACTTTGTTTCACCTGCTGCAACAGTAAGTGTGCCACTGTGTGAGGCCACATTAACAAAGGCATATTGCACTAACTCATTTGATTGCAAAATCTGATGAAAACATCAGAAGATAGCTATATAATCAGATGTATTGTCGGGCACTTGTGCAAATTTTCATTTTAAAAAATTTTTAGCCCCGACGTTCATCAGAATTTCGATGAACCTTATTTTTTCATCTACGTTTCGACGAAGATCTCTCGCCAAAATTTCGACGGACTTGCAAATTTAAATTCTGGTGAGCATAAATAAAAATGAACTCGACTATTTATTGCGATAGTGTTTTGCTCGATGAGTTTCTTGGGTCAAAAATTAGAAAAAACTCAAGAAGATATCGCCAGGTGGAGGGTAGTCATTGTCTTTTTCTAGAATTCATTTGTGAAGTCAGATTTGTACTTCCAGGTTTGAAAATCATATTTTAAAGCAACATCTCATTAGATTTCATTTTTAGTCTTGTGCATTTTCATAATTTCATTTCAAGATTTTAGACCTGACTTCACAAATTCTTTAAAAGGGAATTGTTTATAACTGATGGAAAATTCTTGATGGATTTGGACAAAAATTATATTTGCAAGGTTTCAATTTTAACCCTAATGATCAATTTTCAATAGATTTGGGGGCCATAACTAGATACTATCAAAGGTGTTGGTTGTTTTTTACTGTAACCAAGTTTATCTTCTAGACACAGAATATAAAATCTCAGATAATATTGCCTTACAATACCATCAATATATATTATAACCCAATACTACTTATCAAATTCTTATATCAAAATATTCACCTATAATTTATAACCTCACTCAAGCAATTTAATTAATTGCTTGAATTAAAGCCGAAATGAGAATTACACACACAATAACAGTGAGATGAACATAATAACCCTTGATCATTTTATTCAAGATAATAATATATGCATAGAATGGGGAGACATGAGCTTGAAATGAGTAATTTTTATTCAGATGCTAGTACTATCTTGAAAATTAAATACCCATGAAACTAAAACCTACAACAGAATGACACCAAACCTAAGAATAGTATCTTCACTATAATATTAAGCTCTTTAGAAATTCACTCTACAACTTCACTTAGACTCGACCTAAAGATATATAACTTGCTAACCCGTATTTCTGGTCCTAAAATCCTTCTTATACGAATAAATGAAGGAGCAACAAGCATCAGACCAGAAATACACCTATCACTGGTCACTTGGACCACCTTATGACATTTCAAAAATTGGTTACAACAGTTGAGTCTCTGGAGAATCTTCTTGTTCATCCCATCCACTGAAGAATAAATGTTGCATTTGCCAAACTTCAAAAAATTGCACCAAAAATGCCACCAAGACATAGCCAAAAAAATTTATAACCATAACCGCTGAGCTGTTAACTGCTAGTTGTGGAATTTTTCCTATTCTTCTTCAGTTAAGTACTTGTCTACCCATCCTTGATATTCCTCATATGTTGGTGAATTAAAATTTACCACCTCATTTACCTTGGCATTGTAAGGTGTATACTTTACCACTACTTGATTCGCTTCCCTTTCAAAAGATTCCTAAAATGTGCTAGTGTTAATGAGATATTTAGAGCAACAAACTAAAAAATGAAAAAATGAAGGTCAAGGCCTTGTTGGTTGTTTTTACTGTAACCAGGTTTATCTTCTATACTACCTATAGAATTTTCAATTCTAATCGAGGGCAGCTCGGAGGACCTGGACCAACTAACAAGGATTTTAACAATAAACCTCCTACACTTTGGGCTCTGCAAAACCCAAGAGGGTGGTCCCTATAATTTTTTTATAATCTCTGCACTGAACTTATAAACAATCATTATCAATTAACAGATAATCCGATTTAATAGCTCAACAGAATAGGATAATACTGAATTGAATTGGCTTTTCATCAGTAATATTAACTACTTGGAGCATGAGATAATTACAACAATATTTCACACTTAAGATAGTCATTTAATTTTGCAATCTAGTAGCAAGCTCTAAGCAAAGACAAACAAACACATAACCTCACACACACATACGATTTAAACCAGTTCCACATACCATTGGGGAGTCAAGTTCACAAACATTTAAAATCCCATGGTAGGTTCAAACACATAGCATATAAAATCTCTAACAACAATTTCCTTACAACATCATCAATTTATATCCTAACCCAATACTTCTTACCAAATCCCTTTATAAACACATCCATCTATAAATCCAATCAAGCATTTTAATTAATTCTTTGAATTAAAGCCAAAATGGAAGTCATATACACCACAACAATGAGATGAATGCAATAACCTTTGATTATATTATTCAAAATTATGATATGCTTATACAAAGGAGAGACATGAGCTTGAAATGAATCATGATAACATAAATGCTAGTACTGTTATGAAACATCAAACCTTCATAAACCCAAAACGTGACTACATAATGACACAAAACCTAAACCATATCAACTTTCTCTACAACTATGCTTAGACTCGACCTCAAAATATCTAACTTGCCAACCCTTATTTTTGGTCTTGAAATCCTTCTTATAGAGAATGAAGGAGAAAACAAGCATCGGGCTAGAAAATACACATGTCATCGGTCAATTGGACCGCCTTGTGACCTTTCAAAAATATGATTACAATCTCCAAGTCCCGAAGCATCTTCTTGTTAATTCCACTCATTAGGGAATAGCTGTTGTGTTTGCCAAACCACAAAACCTATGCCAAAAAGATGCCATGGAGACAAAACCATAATCAGTTACAACTCTAACTGCTGAGATGTTAGTCATCGGTAGTAGACACCGTTTTACTCCTTTTCAGTTAAATACTTGTCCACCCATTTCTGATACTCTTCATTCGATGGCCAATCAAAATTCACCACCTCATTCACCTTAGTATTGTAAGGTGTAAATTTCATTGCAATCTAATTGGCTTCTCTTTCAAAAGATTCTAAGAATGTGTTGGTATTAATTATTTTATCCATGCTACTTACCAACAAATCATAATCAAAATCATCACAAATCAATTCCTTTTGCATCAGTGATGTCTGGAAAAAATGTATCATTCCAGTCATCAAAGCTCTTTACTAGCTCCCTAATTCTTCTACTAAAATCATTAGGTAGGGCCTGGAATCCATTCAATTATATCACAAATATTTGAGTAGGCTTCAATGACTGGGGCCTATTGTCAGCATCAAAACTAGAAGCCTTATACATAACATCTAGATCGTTGGCCCTAGGGATCCACTTCTTAGCCAATGGCAAAACTATTTCCTGATCCCTACTTTTTTTTTATTCCATCTAAAAATAAATAATACAAAGAATGTATAGATGGTAACCTACCATCCACCCTCTTATTTAAATGCCTCAAAACTGTGTCCACCACCTGATTATGTTTGGTAGTTGCATCATCCTCACTTGCCTTTAATGCAGCTTGTAATTTTGTGATCTTATTTAACATTTGCTTCTTGGTGGGATCCACATAATACTCCACTTCTTCTTCAACTGGCCTCAGTGTAGGACTGAGAGCAGATGTCTGGATGGGGGATCCTAGAGTAGAACCAATTGGAATAGTAGGGGGATCTGATCCTGAAGTAGGAGGTAATGCTCTCATACCAAGAGCACTAGAGGATTCTCCCACTTGCCCATATTTCAGCCTATCTACTTTAGATTTCAGCTCAATGTTCCTTTGTTGTATCCTACTATATTCTCCAATTATTATGTTGTACTTCTCCATCATACTCTTCTTTTCAGCCTCTTCTCTCTTAGTTATCTTTTGGGCCAATTTGGCCACATTAACTATCAGGCTTGTAGCTTCTGTTGTTGAAGTTTCAGAAGCTCTCTTGATAATTATCCCTCCCCTTAGGTTTGGAATAATATCTGTTACATTTGGTTTTCTTCCCTAGGGTTCCAATGCCCATATGGCCAAAGTCTCATACTCCTCACTAAAGGAAGAATCTTGCAAAGCTTCCTTAACCTCTTCTTTAGTGTTTTGCATAGGATGCTTGGACTATATGATAGCATTGAATGCTACAACATCGGCTATGTCCCACTCAGGCAAAATTAGGACACTAGCCTAGGTCACAAGTCTCCTTCCTTCCTCAGGAGTGATGTTTTTGAATTCCTCCATCAATTTGGCCTTGACCTCATCATCATTCTCCTTCTTAGACTTATCAAGTCTTGATTCTCTCCTTCTCTTGCATTTATCTTGGTATTCCTCCAGTTTCATCCTCCAAATTAGTTGCAAAAATACAAGAGTCTTCACAAAGGCATCATCAACTAAGAATTCCTTGCAAGCCTCCATCCTAGCATCTTGTACACACTGCCCCTTTATATCCATATCATACAACACCAATTGTGTTGATCTAGGAGGGGAAGGGATACCAACCTGCATGTCTTGATTATTCACAATTATCTAATCCATCAAAACCTCTTGTGTTTCCTCAAACTTTTGCCTCATAGGGCTTGGCTCTAATGGTAGCACTGCAGGATCACTTCTTGGTGGTGAATCTAAATCCATAATCCTTATCCCTCTGGGTGCTCTGATCCTTAGGGTTGGCTGTGATGATGCTTTCACTATTTTTTTTTCCTTCCTATCCCCCTCATCCTCCTCACTACTATCATTCATCTTTCTCTTGTATAGAGGTTTGTCAACTGGGGGTTGATAAGTTGGCCTTGTTTCCTCAAGCCTTTTCTCTAGTCTTTGAATTCCAAAGTCCATTTCCAAATTGACCTTCTTGGTCATCAAGGTGCCCATGATCCCTTTAAAATTATCCAACAAGAAAGCAATTCCCTTGTGGAATGGAGTTAACTCCATTAGTGGATCATATTTTGGATCCATTCTATGCACCATGGCCAGCAGCTTCACATAGGCAATCCATTTTTCTTTATTCAATTCCTGCCTATTCAAATCAAAATCATTTCTGATTAGGTCCTCAAGAAAATTGAATTCATGTACAAATATGCAACCTTTAATTTTTTGCCTGAACAAGGCAAAGAATCCCTCTGGGTCATGTTGCCTCCTAGATCCACTCTTCAAATGATAGTCATCAAAAAACCTTCCAAAGTGGACCCATTCTCCCTTGGAAAAGACAAAATCTAAAACAATGGTATAATCAGGGAACAAAGTCCCTTTTCCTCTCCATGTCAGGTTAACTTCATGAATACAACCTATTTGCCACATGACCTCAACAAATCCCATCCTTGATGGTACATTATATGGGATAATGTGAGGGGCTCCCTAGAAACCAAACACCCTTAGGATAGTGCTCCTGGGGTACAAAATGATGTCACTCCAATTGTGGCAAGCCTTTAAATCAGGCTTCCTCACCTTTGGTCAGAGAAATTCATGCAAATCTTTAGGAAATATTGGCACATTTACCATCAACCTAGCTCCGAGTCTAGAGGCAAAGCAGTTATCAAACTGCACAAAGCGGAAACCTCCCCTATTATAAGATAAATCTACACTCCAGAGCTGTACTCGTAACCTTTCTCCATTTACCTCTTGCCTCAACTCCATCTTCTCTAAGAAGAATTCGAAATTCCTATATAGGAACATATGCATTAATAGGGAGTACCAAAAGAAAGGAGTATTGACATCACCCACAAGAAACTTCAGGAAACCATCATGTATCTTTTCTGCAAGAAAAGATGCATAGTCATACACCATGGAGAAATTGGGATGTTGAATTTGAGCCCCCATAAACATATATGCAATGGGAATCACTGTATTTGGGCTGAATCCCAAAATCTGGCACAATGAATAAAATGTTGTCAAAAAGTGATTGGCAAAATAACTTAGCCTAAAAGGCTCCTGGTCATTTGGGCTGATGTGAATCGTTGAACTACCTGCCCTGGCTAGGTGAGGAGGAAGTAACTTTAATCTGAAAAGAGGCTTTGACATCGCATATTCCTACCTCATTTCTTCAAAATCAATTCGGACCAAGAATGAGCTAGACTCACTTAAATCAAAAACCTGTTGAATTTCAACTGCACTTATGCTTAGCAGAATCCCACCATGTAACTGGGTCATAACATGTAGCCACTACTCTAAGTAGGTCCACGTTAGGAAATGCATTCGGCACTGCTAGTTTCCTCATCTTGTATCTCTAACCATTTGAAAAAGGGTGGGGTAGGTTTCTTTGTCCATACCATAGCTTGGACATTTCCAGACCTGTCATTGGAACCCTAGCATCTGTAATGTTATAGTTTTTGCACACTAGTCCCTTGCCCATGGTTCTTCCATTCATTAAAACCAAACCCCTTCTTCTGTCATTTGTCAATAGTGGGAGTTGATCCAAAAAATCATCATATAAATTCATTTGTAAATAATCAACATGGCTAGAGTGCTGCTTCAGTGGCACCATATAAAACAACTAGGGATTTCTTAAAATTCAAATTCTTGAACCGACTAGGGCTACCCAAAAAATGAAATTATAACAAAACTATGCAATTTCCAACAATTCAAATGAACCAATAACCCTATAACAATAATCAACAACCCACAGACCAGCACACTATAACTTTTCACAAGAATCCCAGTCAAAATAAACTAGTGATACAAAAAGTAACTCATGGGATTTCGCGCCTTGTAGAGAACCAAACCTTCGCTATGATTGCTTGAAAAACTTTATCTCTGGCTCTGAACCACTTCAAGAACACTCAAATGCTTTTGTGGTGAAGATAGAATGAAATCAAATACTTTATATCGATTGAATTTAGCCAGTAGACGTCTCATCCGCCATTAAAGCCCATTTGCAAGCCGCGCCAATGGCTCCAATCACATTTGATGCAAATTTAAACTTCAACTGTCAATCTTTTGTTTTTGTTAGATCATCGAATGACCACCTTCAAAAAGGCTGATGCAATCTCCATGTCAGCATTGAGGGCCCACCATAATGTGCAGCTCCAAAGGGATACACGTGGCACCCTCCCGCGATATCTCAATCACTAAACACCCCGCATCTTTGGATCACGTGATGGCGGGTGACCATTGATTCCCACCACCGATGATCGTGTTCACTCACAACAGTTAGCAGCATCAACTATAACCATTGAGCAACTTTTCATCAAGATTAAAACACCACCATCAATCTTGAGCACGTGCATCTCACAACTCTTTTAGTAACCCACATTTTAATGTATTAAAGTCTGATACAAATATTAAACACTTTACTAATCCTTCTTCGACATCGGCAACTAAGACACATGGCGCCCACCTGTGATATCAAAATTAGTTGAAATCCAGTGGTGATGTCATCATGAGATTGAGGGGAATGGTCAAGGTCAACCGTAGGATGATCGATGGTCATTAAAATACACTCCTTGCAAAATAAGATAATTATTAGAAGGGGGAAAGGGGACATTGCCTAGGCCGGTGACAAATGATGGAATAAAGTTGTTCTTAAAGCACGGGGCATGGGCCGACCTAGACTTAGGAAATAATAAAGTCAGGGTGAAATATTAACACAATGTATTAAAGGGGCCCGACCTAGATGAGTCAATGGGGCATAAGTCATTTTAAAACCTCCCCTAAAAGGTAATGATGAAATAGATCCAACCTAGGGTTTAAGATAGAACATTAGGATTTCATGAAGGTAAATATAAAACCCCAACCCTAGGCTCCTCCAAAATAGCATGACAAACCAGTAATGTGGCAAAAAATTAATGGAACTCAAAGAATGAAATTTGAGGCTCCATCAAGCCTCTCTATTTTTCTCAGTTCATTTAAACTTTTTAGATGCTGCCAAACATCTAGCAAGCTATAACTATCATGCAGATTATATGATTTCTATTTGTTTTGTACTTTGGAACAGTTTAGAAGATGAAATTGTCTCCTCATGTAGAAGTATAAGCTGCCATATTCCTTCAGAAGTTGGTACATGAATCAAAAGATGAACCTGTCAAATTGGAAACCAAACTTTTTTGTGGTAAGAAGAATTGATTTTGACATGAATGGCATGTTGTAACAACTTTATTAAGTAATACAATTTATTTAGTTATTTTACAATTTGGTGATTTGTGTGTAGATATGCCACCATATGAATCTGAGTGGAAAAGAGCACTCCTTACCTTATCAAGTAATATCCAAGTAAGATGTTATAAAAAATAACTTGTGCTTTTAGTGAAGCTAGTCAACCTACTCATGCTTTTGCATGCTTAATTTTTTCCTTTTGGATTGAGCTCCTTATGATAAATTTTTAACTTTCCTTGCAACCTATGTATTACCCTCTCAAGTTTTTAACTGGTTAAAAGAAATATCTTATAAAGGATATAAAATTACTTAGTACTTTAGATTGTCCTTTATGTTAATGGAGGCATCTGACTATTGTTTATATAGTTCAAATTTATTTGAGAGTAAGCATATTTAATCTTTATGTGGTAGATTCAGACACTGAAATGATATCATCCTTATTCAACCATACACTAATTTTTTTCAGATGGATTTAATCATTAAGGAAGACACTTTCATTATTCCCTTAATGGATTGAACTTTCAAGGAGGCCATCTAATAGTGTTGCCTATTGATATCCAAAGGAGGGATGTGAATAAGACTGATGACTATGCAGGCTATATTGTAGATAAAATTCATAGATCTTTTAACTTTATCAAGGCATATAATAGGGTGGTCCACTTCAAATGAAACTCTTTATTATTCCATACTATTTTATTTCCATAATTCATTTGTGAAGTCAGATTTGTACTTCCAGGTTTGAAAATCATATTTTAAAGCAACATCTCATCAGATTTCATTTTAAGACTTGTGCATTTTGAGAAATTCATTTCCAAATTTTGTTGTGTAAGTTCAATATTCTGATTTTAGGAGTCTAACAGTTGGAAATCATAGTAAAATCAGAATTTAATAATTTCTAGAATTAGCATTTTAAAGTGTTTTTTGGGGTCATTAACTTCAAACTATCTTCTCTTTTGCAGGGGTGGTTGCATGCCAATTTTTTCTGGTGTAAAATATCATAATTATTAGATTTTGTTACCTATCTATGATTAAAAATTATTGGAGTGTGAGTTTGATATTTTTTGAAGATCTAAATATTCAAGCTTGGTAAAGAAAAATCATATCAGATAATATTAGCCCAGAACAAAATGAAGAGTCACTTGATAGATTGTGGGCTAGATTGAAAAAAAGGTTGATGGGAAATGTTATTGTCCTTGCAATAATTGCAAGGGCTTAAAGACGAGAAGACTTTTAATCACAACAGCTGAGAAACATTGTAGGAAACATGGTCATGTTGAAGGGGGGCATGGTTTTCATCCATTGGTAAGTTGTTCATTATATGTGTTTATATTGATTGAATTTTTAAATGTTTATATTGTTTTAACATTTGATGTATATATATAAAATCACTTGATCATGATGATGGTTTATTTGTGTCTGTCATTATTATAAAGGTGGGGCACCCTAGGGCACATGATATGGATTATCATGGCCCAGAGAATGTGGTTTTGCAAGTAGAGGAACATGGAGTTGTGAATATCGAAGATGAAGTTAATGATCCTATGGAAGAAGATGATCATGCTCCAGAAAAGACAATTGATGATGATGGTAGAAATACATTGATCCATGACACATTTAGTGGCACAACTAATCATGTTGATCGAGATGACTTTGATGATGTTCATGATTTACCTATACTTGAGAAGGCATACGAGCCCCTTTATGAAGGCTCCCAAACAACTCTTCACTATGTTGTATTTTTGTTGGTGAACTTGAAGGTTATGAATGGTTTATCCAACATAGAAATCTCATGGATGTTAAGGTATGTCATATATGTCATCTTTTTTTATCTATTTTAATTGTTGTTAGTTCATCGCTAGTAAATAAAGGATGAAGTATGTACCATTAATATTCTTTTTATTAACAAATTATTTTTTGTTGTAGATTGATTGGTAAATTTTTGTTACCACCATCAAATATTTTACCACGCTCATACCGAGATTTATCTAGCATTATGAAAGATATTGGAATGGAGTATAAAACAATAGATGCATGTCCCAATGATCATAATATATATTATAAACAACATGAATTTGCAACAGAATTCTCGAAATGTCATATCAGTAGATATCAAACAGATCAACTAACAAAAATGGTGCCTCACAAGGTTCTTTGTTATATTCCCATTATTCCACGTATGCAACAATTATTTAGGTGTGAAATATTAGCACAATTTATGGATTACCATGCACGGAATAGAAGTGGAGATGACATTCTTCGAATTCCTATGAATGGTTCTACATTTAGGGATATGGAGGAAAAATGGCCACACTTTAAAGAAGAACCTCATAATCTCAGGCTTTCATTGGTAGCGGACGGTGTCAATCCATTTGGAGAGCTGAGATCTGTATACTCAGTGTGGCCTATTTTTGTTATCAACAATAACATTCCTCCATGGATGTCAATAAAGAGGGAGCACATAATGTTGGAAATGATTGTTCCAGGTATTTTTTTACATCAATTTTCTTTAACGTAGTGGCATCTCATTTGTCTTATTTGTTGCATAATGACTTACATGTTTTTTCATTTAATAGTCATGTACATTAATTTATATATATTGTAGTAAAATGGATATAATAATTATGTAATGTTTATGTTCATTCAACTAGGTAAGTACCAAGTTAAAGATATGAATGTATATATTGAGCCTCTTATCAACAAGTTAATAAAGTTATGGAATGGTGTGACTATGTATGACATATCTAGACCAATAGGACAAATAAAATTTGAATTCCATGCAATGCTTGTATGGACAATTCATGGTGCCCCAGGGCTAACACATTTTTCTGGTATGTTATAACGTTCGATTGCATGACTTTAACGATATTTAATTTTATGAAGTAGATATCATGCATGTTTTTCAAATAATCTATTCATTATATATAATTATAAAAATTGACATATTTAATCCAATTGTATATGATTTGCAGGTCTTCAAACAAAGGGAAAATTTGCATGTCCAACTTGTGGTCCAAAGATGAAATCTCGTCATTCAACAAGTTTAGGAAAGTAGGTGTTTAATGAGTATAGGAACTTCCTCCACATAAATCATAAGTATCAAACTACTCAAAAACATCTTTTCAATGGGAAAGAAGAGACTACATCAAAACCATGAAGAATGAAACCTCGCCTATGGAAGTTGGAATATAATAGAATTAATCATCAAGGTTATACATCGGATCAAATTGTTTATCTATCATTTATGATATGTTTTGAATTTATTTTTTTATATTGTGTTGTGTTTACTCATGCTGTAATTGACAATGATTTTCGGTTTTAATTTGTTTAACTTATATGCTTCATGAAGGTCATCAAGGCATTAATAGTTGGCTTCCATAGGGACTGAAAAGTTATCCCAGACAATTTAGTAGGTTGCCCTACTATGAGCAGCTATAAATTGTTCATTTGTTTGATACAATGCATATCGGAAAGAATATGACAGAAACATTATGGAAAATATTGAATGGAAGGCATGACAAAGAAAAAATTGTCAAATTTTGTAGTGGCATTCAGGAAGCCAATAATGCAATGAAAAATGTCATTCAATTAAATAGCGATGGAGACAAAATAAATATAAGTGCCCTTCCTTGGTTATTAACGGAGTAGAAAAGCAATTCTATAAAACAAGTCATATGAAAAATTCAATTTCCCACATAATTTTTTGCGAACATAAACAATATCATAACAAATAAAGGTGAATTTGGGTTAGGGATGAAAACTCATGATTGGCATACCTTCATTAAGGTAATTATTCTGGTATATTATATATATATCTATATAATGCATGTACTTTTCAGTGTATTATGTTTACTACTTTTGGAAAAATATTAATGAAAAGATCATTTTATAATTGTTGTAGTACGTTCTACCTCTATCTCTCCCAGACAACTTTGACAACAAGGTCAAGCAAGTTATATATGATCTTGGAAAATACATGAGGTAAATAGTGATATTTGTTCAATTTGTTGTATATTTTTGTTAAATCTCATTAATATATTTGTGCCTTGAATCACTTGTAGATGGTTGTCATCTAAAGAAATCCATAAAGAAGATATAAATTATTGGAAGAGAAAAATTCCTTGTCTAATGTTTGAAATGCAAAAGTGTCTACCTTTGACATTTTTCAATGCACAAGAACACTACCTCATACACCAAGTTGAGGATATTGAATTGCGTTGACCTGTACACACAAGGTCAATGTGGATGGTTGAGAGGCACTTGAAATTTTTGAAGGCCTCGGTTAGACAAAGAGCACATCTTGAGGGTTCTATGGTGGAGGGATATATGGTATACCATACCATGGTGTACATTACTGAATATATTCCTAAGTTTGCAGCAAAGATCCATGTAGATTGCATTTGGGATCCCAACTCCATTAACAAATTCGAAGGGGAGTACCTAATGGGGAAAGATAGATTGAGGAAAGTGACAAGTAATTATAAGATGGGCATGGAGATTAATTGAAATACATTTTACATTTGGTTTTTATGTATATTGTACTTATTTAATTATTAATCTTCAATATTCATCAATTATAAATTAAGGTCGTATACCATGGTAATTAACTAATTATACGTTGTTTGTGAATTTAAAATTTGTTTGATACAGTTGGTCGAGAGTGGGATGCACTACATTTGTACATTGCAAACAATCTTGATTGGATGACGGTATGGATTAAACGATGTCAACAATCTGGTCACGTATTAACATGGGAAGGTGTGGCTTCATTGGTTAAAGAAGCTCATTGTAATGGAGATTCCAATGTTACACCAAGGGAAATTGATTTAGCATATGGTTTAAGAGATAAACAGGTACGCATAAATATATTAATCACCCATATTATTTAATTATTTTCAATTATATTGATATATATATATGTTGAAATTTTTTTCTTTGCATACATTCGGCCAAGAATACATATGTTTATCAACTGATGATATTGCAATTAGTTTTACATGTTTGACATATTACAGGTGAAACACCACAAGGCTATGTGGTGCAATGGTTGTAAATTTTAAATCAAAAATTTGGATGACACGAAGAAGACTTGTGATTCTAGGATAATTGCAGTCTTCTAGGTGACTAATGTTTCATCTAGAAGCAACATACATCTAGAAGTCTCAAAAAATCAATACTATGGTATTTTGGATGATATAGTTGAGTGTGAATTTAAGTCCTTCAAATTAGTTCTGTTCGTCGTCTTATGGTACAGGCTATGATTGAATGAAAATGATCCTGAGAGAACTGTTATTGAACATGATAATGGATTTACCATGGTTAATACAAGGTATTTTGAGTGAGCTGGAAATGAGCCCTATGTTCTTCCAAGCCAATGTGAGAAGGTATTTTACTTAGAGGTTCTAGGTAAAGTGGGTTGGTCATATGTTGTTAGACATGACCCAAGAGGAAGGCCAATAAATTATAATGTGGTGGAAGAAGAAGATACTGAAGAAATAGAAGATGATGTACATGATGATCAGGATCAACAGTTAGTTGATGATGTGGTTAATGAAGATGTTGAAGAGGAGGACCTAGATCATGATGATGTAGGAGTTAATTTTCATGAAGATGATATTCGTGTGGATGATGACATTATCAAAACTGATATCAATGATGATGATGATGATATGACCAATCCTTACAATGCTGAATTTGGATCGGATGATACAAACAAAGAGTTGGATGAAGAAGAAGATCATGACATTGAAATGTATGAGTTATGTGATTGTATTATCTATTTGATATTAATTTCTTGATAGAATTATATTTGACTTGTATGGTTACATAATTAATTTATGATGTTTTTAATTTTAATTATATTTGAATTATATTAGAATATGTTCAGTTAATAGATGTAAAAAATAAAATGGATAAACTAAAAGATGAAAGCTTGAGACCAGTGCCTTGTTAGGTGTATGGAGTCTAATGAAGATCTATAAAAGTGTAATCTATGATGGATATAACTCAAAAATTTTGGCACACAGATGTAGTTTATAACTTGTATAAATGTGCAAGTAAATGACTGAAAAACTCTACTTGAGATAGAATGGCAATCCTAGTTATGTGATTCTTCTAATTGATCCAATTAATACTCTTCAGTTACTGTGATTGACTAAAAGGGTTTAATATTTACTTGAAAGAACCAAATAATCACATCACACAAATACAACAAATGTGTATTAGTAAACTGAATATATATATGCTTGATATATCAATTTAAACAACAGAAAAGCATCAAAATGGAGACAAATAGATAACTGTATAATTCCACAAATAGTTGATACCATGATTAAGCCACAAGTTCAGACATCTTCATTAACTTCATCAAAATTCATACATGCATTTGAGCATTTTAAAGGAAAGTTCCATTGCAAACTATCTATTGTATCTTTCTCCTATCCGCCTATATCTGTTTTACATTATGAAACAGATATAAATATATCAAAATTGTGAAAGGGTGCATCCTTTCAGAAATGTCTTTTGCTTAACAACAATTAAAAACTAGAAATTATGCTCTATTAATCCATAGATAGATGTTTGATAGATAATCTCGGTAAGCTAGCCACTTGTGTGTATTAGCATCCTTCAGTGCATTCCTTATCACTATCTCCATTTCGAACATCTTCTCATTCTGTTCACATGCCCTATCCATTGTTAAATAATTTCCTATGGCTGTCTCCAGAATTGTTTGCATCATCATCTTGCATTCCTTCATCCATCTATCTTTTCCCTTTAGTTCCCTCCATCTTCTAATAGCATTGGTACTCCCATTTTTGTGACATTGATCATCCCCTGCTCATCACCTTGTAATTCATCATGGAAGTCTTTATGTTTTTTTATAAAATGGTTTCTAGTATCAATAGCTATGTTATCAGGAGCATCCCTTTGGTTTATTTCTTGGAACTTATCTTGGATCCTGCCATCTATCCTCTTGTGTTCTTATAGTGCAATAAAATTGTTTGAATGTGTTCCCCAGAGCTTACTCAACCAAGTCATTAAGTTGGTCTGCCTCTTCCTTATTATTGTAGTGAGTGCATCACATTTACCTCGTGAGTACGCTTTTGATTCTTCCCACTGGTCTCTTGCCTAGGAGCTTTCACCAAGATTCAATTGCTTTGTGGATCCCAACGTGATTCCCACCATGTCCTTCAAGTGATCAATTTGTCTGAGTTGTCTCTCGTTATTAATCTTATACATTTATTTTTCCTTGATTAGCTTTTAGATTTGGGCTTTATTTAATTTGGCCACATTAATGCCAATTTCTGCTCTAGCTATTGGATCAACCTCACCAACTTTTAATGTCATTACATGTCCAAAAGACTTTTCAGTATCAATTACAACAGATTTCTTGTGTGGAGGATACAGGGCCCATATCATAAGTGATCCCTCATCTAGGTTATACTTAGATCCTGCATAGATCTCTGTTACCCCCTCAGGAGTGAGTTTATGTGTGGCATTACTATTCTTCAGAAAACTATCAAAAACCAAAGAAGAGTTTAAATCCAACCCAAGAAAGATCATGACACATGCATCTTCTAATAATTTCCTTCCTTTTTCAAGGGTCATCCTCTTCATTTCTTCTTCCACACTTGATTTTAAGTTATTCAACTATTATTCCTCATTACTTGGTGTAATATTCTCCACTGATTCCCTTATTGATTTTCCTTTTATTTTGCACAAAAAGGTTTTAAATTCTGAGGTTTTAATGAATTCATCATCAGCCACAAATGATTTATATGCTATTTGCCTTGTGTCAGTAGCTGCACTCTGTTCAACATCGGGTTCCCTGACAACATACTTGTAGTCTTCAGTTCTCAATCTAGAAATTTTATCAATTGTACTACTAGGCCTACCATCACCAGATGCCTCTTCATCAAAAGATAATAGATCTATATCTTGCAATCCTCTATTATACTCATCAAGAACTTTTTCGGCTTCCTCTGCTTCCAAATTCCTGATCAAGTCATCATACATATAGGGTATGTGAATGTATCCTCCCAAATTCATTTTATTTTTGGCAAAATCAATATACCCTTCTGGATCAAATCCTTTTCATAGTGGACCCTTCTTCATGTTGTATTGCAGATATTTGTTGAGAACCATGTCATACCCATCCCTTGCTAATACAGTGAAATCACCAAAGCATAATGTACTAGGCATAAATGCCTGCTTTTCAAAAGAACTTAGATTCATAACATCTAAAAAGTCCAATTGCCTAGCAATCTCCAAATATGCAATCCTATCAGGCACCGTCTTGGGTAGAATGAAGGGTCCATCTTCAAATCCATATACTCTTATCATGGTCGCATCTTCTAGATAGTACCAGTCTCCCCAATTATGGTTGACATGTCCATTGAAATCCTTAGGCCTTAAAAACCTTTTTATTTCATCGGTCAATGAGTATTCACAATGATGATTGTAAAATTTGTACAGTGGCTTCACAAAAACCTCTTCAAAATGTAGATAATAAGAATTAGCAAATCTACAATCCCAGGTGGCAATCCAGAGTTGTACTGGTAATAAGCTTCCTTCCTTATCAAATTGTACAACCCTCTATTTTTTAGGCCATATCTACAATTCTTGTCCATAATAAAGTATCATATGCATTAGGATTGAATAAGCATCCAAGTGGAGGATAAGAGCTCCACTTTTTAATGCCACCAATCTTGAATCGAGTACTTTAAAGATGTATGAAGCATAATAAAAAAACCTTGAATTATGACATTGGATGTCTGCTGCAATTACCATGGGTACAATTGACATGTGCTCAAGGGCCTCCATTCCTAGCACTTGACACACTGAAAAATATGTGCACCTCATGTAGGGTTCAAACAAATCAACATGGAACGGGGGACCATCACTGTCATTTAGTGGAACTGAAACACCATATTTCTTAGACCTGTGTAGTGGCAACCTCCAACCCTTGTACAAAGTATCCATCCTCCAAAATTCCTTTTCCAGCTCTTCAGGTACAATTTTTTCACCACACACTCCCTCTAGGTTAAAAACCTCATAGATCGTAGCTTCAGATACATGTATAAATGGTTTACCTGATGGATCACAAATAGCTTTACATTTTGGATTATAATTGGCAACTAGCATTTTCACCAATTCTACATGTACAAATACATTTGGGAAAAACTAGTTTCCCTAGGTTTAACTTCCAAGGATTGCACACTGGTTTGTATTGGTTCCTTCATTGGTAATGAAAAATAAACAGCTCATATCCCCTAATTGGGATCCATATGTCTCGTATATGCTTGCATTTATCCTCTAACTTTTCCACTTCTGCCCTAAGTTGTGCAGATCGCCTGGCCTTAGGTCCCGAGCCAGGAAATTGATCAATTAAGTCCTGGTTTAACTTCCTCTCATATACCCCTGGTTCCTTCTCTGCTTCAATTATTTTTATTTTTTCCTCTAGGGTTTTTACACTCACTTTGTTTCCTACCTTTTTCTTTTCCTGAGCTAGTGCTTTCCATTTTTATGAATCACAAAACCAAAAATTTAACTGTAGGGAACTTACAAGTTTATTTAGAATTATTTGACCACAAGATCCTTTGGCCCTTTGTTCATTCTTTTGCTGCTAACTTTGTAAAATTCGCCTTCAATTTCTTTTCTCAATTCATGAAATCATCTACACATTTGGTAGTAATACTACCATTAATGTCCTAGCTTTGAAGACGAGCGTAGCTGATATTCAAATTTACCCACTGTCACATAAAATTTTCTATTGGCAAGACAATTGAAACTTTGGGCGATCCTTTTATTCAGGCTTGACTAATGTTCATTAAACATTCTTTTTGTCGGGGAGACATTACACCAATATCACAAGATAAGTGTTTCGGTGATGATATGTCATCGGCAAGACAAATGCACTTAGCCTAACTTAGGGATCTTACTTCGATGGCATTGGTCTAGCTGATACAACTCCTTGTGCTTTTACTGGTGAGACAAGATAGGTTTCTTGCCGATGGAACTTCATCAGTGAGACCTATATGCTCGGTATGACCTTTTCATTTCACCCCGATGGAACTTGTCTTGTCGATGATATGGGTTATTTGAATACTAGATTTTGTAGGTTTTCATGATATCAAATGGTCAAGAATGATGTGATCATATCATGTGACTATTGATGGAACTTCAAATTTTTGCTCTTTGAATTCCATTTTATCTTGCCTTATGTCTCTGGTCTTTCATATTGTTTGAAAAAACCTAAGGTTGGGGTTTTTGTTTATCCTGAAAGTGTGTCTAGATTAGATGTTAATTTAATATAATATATTATAAAAATATTCAATAATATAATATATTAAAAATATATTAAATTATTTTAAAAGATAATATATTACATAATTTAAAATTAAAATATAAAATTATAATTTTATTTTTTAATATATTATATTATATATTAGATGTTATATATGTTACATATTATATTGTATATACATTATAATTATAATATGATCTTAAAATTATATATTATACATTATATATGTTACATATAGTATATATGTTAGAATATTATAATATTTTGTTAAATTAATAATATAATATATTAAAAATACATTATTTATTTGAATTTTTTATTAGATTATTTTATATATTTCAATTTATTATTTTAATTATATTTACATCGAAGGCGTGCCCTATTTGAGAATTCCAAAGCCAATTATGAAATCAAGATCAAGAGTTCACTACAAGGAATGGATTACGGTTGATTTAATCTCGTCCATAGAATCCTTTTAAGTATTTTTTTAATAAGTTGCTTTTCCAAATTATATTATATACAATATAATTACATTTATAATTATATAAAAAAATACATATGATATAAATTGTATAATTATAAATAAATATATTATCAAATAATAAATATACATAAATATCAAATAAATAATTTTATAATATATATGCATTCTAGGATTTGATTTAATTAGATTAAGGTGATTTTTAAGTAAAGTTTTTGGAAAATAATAAAGTTTCAGCAATCAAATTTTAGCACTCATCCCACTCATATGCATTAAAAATAGGAAAATTATAATAATTAAAAAAATATTAGATCAAAAATTTCCAAATTCCCATTTTACTTTGCAAAATCATAAGGAATGAGCAATGTACTTTTTTATTTCTTATATCCTCTACAAATATTTTTTTATTTTTTTATTTTTCATATTTTTTTTTGGTTGTTAAGCAAATAACAAATTATAATCTAATACAACTTTTCAACTTAAAAAGCAATGAAATAAACCATATTTTGAGAATATAGATTTTTCAAAAAAAAATTACTATTATGTTATTTTTCAATATTAGATTTAACATGCTATAATATTAAATTTAATATTAGTTATATGAATAAGATTCAAAATTTTGAAATGATTTTATTTTTTAAATTTATCTAAAAGTAAATTCTTAATAAAAATTTATAAATTATTAAAACCTTATTAATAAATTCATTTAAAAAAATTACTTTTAATGTTTAAAGATATGATATTTTCAAGTTTAGATTAAAAATCTATGTTTCACATCACATAATTGCACAACCAATAAAAAAGATATGAAAAAACAAGATACATAGGAGAGTATTAAGAGAAAGATTAGACAAAAAATAGTACACATAAAGTCTAAAAACATAATACAACAAATGAGTAATAAAAGAAAATAAGTAAATAAAAATAATGTGGGAGGTGATTTAAGGGAAAAATAGTTAAAAAAAATAATAACAAAAATTAGAATAATATTAAAATAAGAATTCAAGATTAAGATGTGAATGTTATAAAATATTATAACAATTATAAAAAATGAGTTACAATCAAGTATAATTAGGAGTAGGGAAAAAATAAAAAAATAAAGAGAAAATACAAGATGATATAAAGAGGCTTGGATAAAAATGGATGAAACAAAATCCATAAAATGGCATAAAATAAAAGAAAATAATATCTCATATCTAGAAATTAAATACTTACCTTGACAAAAACCATAACCAATGCATAGTACATGTTGTAAGCACTTTATTAAAGAAAACATTGACCATTTTATAAAAATCTCATGTGCTACCATACATAATTAGATGTGGCAATGAATACAAATAATTACAACACAAATTTAACTAATATTGAAATTTAATCTTGTTAAATAATTATTTTTTTTATTTTTGATATTTTTGAATATTTATTAAGGTTAGGGTTATAATTAATAATTTTAGGGATATAATTAAAATAATTAATTTTAGGGTTATTTTATAATATTTTATAATATTTTATAATATTATAATATTATTCTCTTATTATAATTAAAAAATCATTAGAATTAAGATTAGGTTTAGGGTTTGGGTGAATGTTAAGATTGAGATTTGAATTAAGATAAGTAGTAGAGTGAGAATTATACACATAGATAAAAAAAGTTGTAACAAAGAAAAAAGTGTAATTAAAAATCAAGGAAGAAAAAAAATGAACCCAAATTTAAATAAAAAGAGATCTAATCAAAATATACTATAACTTTAATCCTATTAAATAATTATTTTGAAATATTTTAATTTCATGATTATATATCAAAGTTACTATTATAATTATTAATTTTAGAAATATAATTAAAATAATTAATTAGAACCTTAATTTAATAATAATAATTATTAATATTATAATTTTAAACCTACTTATTAGTATTATAATTTAAAAAATAATAAAATTAGGGTTAGGGTTAGGGTTTTGGTGAAGGTTAAGGTTGAGATTAGAAATAGGGTGAAAAGTAGAGTTACAATTATAGTTATAACCATAGTTAGTGTTAGGGATAGAGTTATTTTTACAATCAAGGTTAGGGTTATGTCAGAGTCATAAGAAAATTATGGTTAGAATTAAGATTAAAAAATATGGTTAAAATTAAGGTTATGGGTAGGGTTACAATTAGGGTTACAATTATGGTTAAAGTTAGGGTTGGTGTTTCAATTGGGGCCAAAATTGAATTCATATTAGGGTTAGGGCTAAATTAGGGTTAGGTATAAGGATCAATTATGGTTGCTATTAAATCTACCAAAAAACTTATGGTTATTATTAAGATTAGGGTTAGGGTTCAATTAGGGGTTAAACTTATGGTGTCAAGATCATCAAAATTTTATCCATAATCATCTTCAATCTTCATATTATTATTCTTTGCCTTCTCATTTTGCATGTTAAATGAAAAAACTTGGTTTTACACCTTATTTAAGTCATTTAATCCTTGATTTTTGTCTCCAATAGATTATTCAAAACTATAGACACCATCCAATTGAACTATGAGATTCCTCTCTTCTTCTATTAGGATGTAAGAAAAATAAATTGAGAGGTATTTTTGGATCTTAGCCATTCTACTTTCAAGGAGATTCTTTCTCTGAAAAGGTTTCTAAAGATTTGGATATTCCACTCTTGTAGTCTAAGTTTTGTGAATTTTAACTTTATGTTGAGCATGCACATATTAGTGCAATGATCAACTGTTTGGGTGAGCTAGGAGTTAGTGACAACCATTTCGAAGTTTGGATTTTCCAACTACACTTTTTCAAACTTGAAAGACACTCTTCTACGGAATTTGTCCTTATCTATGAGCTAGTAATTCAAACCGACTTTAAATAGGGTTATGATTAGGGTTCATATAGCTTTATGGTTAGGGTTAAGCTTCAATTTAAGTTAAGGTTCAATTCATTAAAAATAAGCACCTGAGAAGGATATATCTTGGTGTACTTTACATATATTTCTAAAATATAGGCATGCTAGTTGATTTGTTACAAAAGAGTTTGCATATATTTTATTTTTCAATTGTTTTTAGAAGACATATTTATTTTATTAAGAAGATTAAATTATTAATTATTAATTATAAATAAATAAGATTCATCAATAAATATGTATTAATTTTGTGATATCTTTTTTTGTGAAATTAGTGTATAGTAAAATTTCTCATATTTATAGTGTTTTTTAATTTTTAATTTTACTTTTAAATAATTATTTAGGATGCCTCACCCAATATTAAATTTTGAAAATGAAGAACAACGAAGAGAATATGCTCAAAATTACATGAGACAAAGATGTGAATAAATGAATAATTTACAAAAATAAGAATACATCGTGTACGAGAATCTAAAGATGAGCAATACATATTAAGAAGATTAAAAACAAATGAGCATTTAGACCAATTTAATGAGATACAAAAACAAAAAATACAAGTATGCAATCATAAATTAGTTGAAAGGAATTATGAATCTCATGAGAATATAGAGGGTAAATTTGAAGGAATTAATTCAATTACAATAGATCGTGTGTTACAAACATCAAATAATAGAGTTCAAGATGCAATAAATGTTGAAACTAAAAACTATGAAGAAAATAATAGTCCACAATAGGAGTTAACCTCTCAATTGAGAAGACCAAGATGATTGCAAAGAAGACAAAATGAAAGAGATCTAGGTACATGCAATAACAATAGAAATGTGCAAATTGATTTGAAAGATTTACAAATTATATTTGGACATGGTCTGGATAAACTTGCAGCACCAAGCATGTGTTAAATTTGTCAAGAAAGTTACCCTACAATGAAGGTTGTATGAGTTCCTGAAGGTCCAATTTGCAATAGATGTCGACAAGGGAAACATGAACATCAATATTCAAAATTAAATAATATGAATCTTGGTCCCACAACCATTAGAACTTGTAAACTTAACACAAATTGAGGAAATGTTGATAGGGCATGTAAATGCAATACTTCAAGTCATACATGCAACTGGAGGTCAATACAAATATAAAGGACATACCATAAGTTTTCCACAAGAAGTAAGAGAAATAGCTAAAATATTACCACATTGAATAAAATATTTACCAATTATTATTGTTCGAAGGAAGGACCAACACGGAACAAATTACAATTTTTTAGTCAATAGAGAGAGGGTGTACAAGGCATTGAAATATAAGATAGAACATGATAAGTTTTATAGAGATGTGCAAATTGATTAAAATGCTCTTAGTGAATTCGCATGCAATTCAAATTAAAACATTTTTTACAAATTAAACTCTATTCATATGGAGTTTGATTCAGAGATTTAACTAAATACATGTACTATGATTCAACTAATTAAATACATGCACTATGATTCAAGTTTTATAGAGATTTAACTAAATATATACAAAAAGCCTGGGAAAATGCACAAGCACTACAATTTAGAGGCGTGAATGACTAAAACATCTACACTACCTTACAATTCATTAATATTATGCACGATCTTAGAAAAGACCATGGCACGGTGGGTTGAGTCAGGTTTCCATTCCTCCCTTAGAGTCTTCATCCTCAGAGACTTCCGATTCCACCCGATTCTTGTATGCAATGTAATCTGCAATCACCGGGCAGTCTGCTCTATAGTTCTAGTGAATTGGACCCTTCACTTTCTCCTCTAGGTCCCTGGAATCAAGTGGTATCCATTCTTCCCCGAAGCCTAAGTCCCAATCGACGTCGTCTCCTGATGCTAACTCCTCTACTAGCCCTTCATCTTGCACATATCACATTACCTAGCCATGAGGTTGGTTGGTGGTTAGCTTGGCTGCATTGAGCAGGAAGGTGATGCTTTGGTCCCTTTCATCCCATCATTTTTCAAAACCTTATGGGTCAAGTATCCTGACCAAAGGGAATTTCATGACCTCCTTTCCTCATATGCTCAACACGTAGTAGTTCTAGGGCATAGGGATGAGATTATTTTCGTTCACATTATCCAAGGCTGCATCAATATCTCCCAGCCATGCATGAATGAAGACCATCTCAGTCAGTTTCTGTGCGATTTCCTTCCACACACCCATGTGGAGGAGCATCGCTAGAAACATTGCTGGTATTTTTGCATTGGACCAGAACTTGTGATATGCTTTCAGGAACTCTGGTCCTACAACCTTCTTGGTTACCCAAAGTATCAGTGGGTGGGACAAGGCCAGTAGCCCATTCAACCTTTGGTTTGTCACTTCTCCTTAGAATGCTTGCATTTTCTTGTTGGTGTCCAGGGCTAGAGGAGTATCCATCCCTTTATCGCCTACTTCTATCACCAAGTAAAACTCTTGAGCTTCTACACACACACACTATTCTTGCAAAGACATTATGTTTTAATTGACACAGGTTGGCCTTTTTTAACTGTGGTGGCTAGCAGTCTTAATGATTAATTTTCTATGATCCTGTCGGTTGGAGGATGTAAACTTGTGGGCGCTTTGTTGGAGGTACTGGGCATGATTAATGCAAAGTATTTTGAGATCCACTCAATCTTGCCTTTGCCTTGAAACTTGTTCAATTTATTTGCCTCTTCCCCTCTACTATTGAGGCTTGTCACATCTGATTAGACCCCAAGTTTGTCTTTTCTTGTTAATATAGTAAGTTTATTTTTTACCTTTTTTTTAGATTTAAGTTTTAAATTTTTTTAGGTTTTAATAATTACAAATAATTATTAAAATAAATTTAATTTACTAATATTTTTTCTTATTAAACTTTTAATTATTTTCCCTTTAATAATTGTTTTATTTTTTGCAGGGAACAATTTTTTAATGACCGTCGATCATCCATCAGTTGATCTTGAGCGTTCCTCGCAATCCCAATGATGACCTCACCACTAAGTTTCGGTTGATTGTGATATCACGGGAAAGCACCATGTGTCTCAGCTGACGGTGCCAAAGGAATAATAAAAGTGCTTTAATATTTATGTCGAGTTTTAATACATTATATGATAGGTTACTAAAGTGGCTACGAGATGCATGTGCTCAAAATCGACGGTGATGTTATAATCTTGATCAAAATTTTCTTGATGGTTATGTTCAGTGTTGGTGATTGTTATGAATGAACACGATTTTCGATGGTGGAGATCAACGGTTTCCTGCCATCGCGTGATACAAAGATGCAAGGTGTTTATTGATTGTGATATCACGTGCGAGCGCCATGTGTCTCAACTGGCGGTGCTGAAGGAATAATCAAAGTGCTTTAATATTTATGTTGAGTTTTAATATATTATATGACATGTTACTAAAGCAGTTGCAAGATGCATGTGCTCAAAATCGACGATGATGTTATAATCTTGATGAAAATTTGCTTGATGGCTATGTTTGGTGCTGGTGATTGCTATGAATGAACATGATTTCCGATGGTGGAGATCAATGGTTGGACGCCATCGCATGATACAAAGATGCAAGGTGTTTATTGATTATGATATAATGAGTGAGCACCACATGTATTTCCTTGGTGATGCATAATGTGGTGGGCCCTTGGTACTAAGATGGAGATTACATCAACCTTTTGAAGGAAATCATTCAATGATTTGACAAAAGGAAAGGATTGGCGGTTAGAATTTAAATTCACATCAAGCTGGATGAGACAAATGCACTCGGGCTGACTTAGGGATCTTACTCCGATGGCATTGGTTTGACCGATACAACTCCTTGTGCTTTGATCAGTGAGACAAGATAGGTTTCTTGCTGATGGAACTTCATCGGTGAGACCTATATGCTCGGTATGACCTTCTCATTTCACCCCAATGGAACTTGTCTTGCTAATGATATGGGTTATTTGAATAGTAGATTTTGGAGGTTTTTCATGATATCAAATGGTCAAGAATGATGTGATCATATGTGACTATGATGGATTATACTCAAGATAAGGTTTTCTTTAGGGAATCAATGAGTGCAAAATCACTGTAAAGGCTAGTTGGTTTGTGATGAATGTTCTATTGTGGGCCTCTAGCCTATCCTAAGTCTTTGTAGTAGTTTTTTTAATTCTTTGTTATCAGTTTTTTAATGTTCTATACAATGGCCAAGTTGCTATTTGCAATCTACTTTAAGTTGGTCATGAAAAAGAGATATATGGTTTGTTTCCTTATAGAAATAATGCATTTATAACATTCATGTTATATTCATTTAAAATAATGGAATTTGGTAATAATAAGAAGGAAGTGTGAAGTTTGAAAAGTCATATTTTCAAATTTATTTTTTTGTCTTTTTTGAAACAATTAAATAAGTTTGATGCATAAGAGGATTCAATAAGCTGTTTAGAATAGTAAAATGGTGTCAATTTTTGTGATGAGGAAAAATTAATTGGAGAGTGGTTCAAAACTGGTTACAAGGTTTGAAAGGGATGTTTAAGTTGTACTTTTTAGAGTGATAAATTTGACATTAAACTTTTCAAATATTTTTAGTTCATATTTTTAAGATAAAGATTCTTGTAAACAAAAAAAAAAATGTTTCAAATTTCATACTTGGAAAACAAAAATGCAAATGGAATAAATGAATAATAGAGAATCATGCATGGGAACAAAACACCACCTTCAAATGCAAATAAGTTATTGGAATGTCACGTACTGATTTTATCAATTATTTATTTTGATTATTAATCATGATAATTTCAATGTTTATGTTAGATGATTATATAGATTGAAATTTAAATGCAAATGAAATGATTTTGAATTTATTATTATGAAATTTGGGGATTGTCATTGCTGGTGAGAAATTGAGTGCAAGTGAATGTAGGAAAAGGTTGGCTATTTAAGCCAATGAGATGGAGTGAAAAATAAAGTAAGATGTGATGTTATGTGAACCACACCAAAATCTCTTAATGAGAATGATTAAATCACCTAATCACTAATTTACTCTTGAATGAAACCTTGAGTTAAAGATAACCTAATTGGGACAAGAAGTGCATTCAATGAAGAGAGAGATCTTATGATGAGACTAAAACCTATTAAGTTGGATTACGTACTTGATTACTCTTTCACACCTATAAGTAGAAATTAAACTTAAATGAGTCGTACTTTGGATCTTGACTATTGCCATATAGAGTGGGGAAATCTATAAACAATCAGACTACTCAATAATTAAGGATTCCATCCTAAGAATTGGAAGGGAATATTGGGTTTAAGATTTTCCCATGTGATTCAATATCATTGGAGTTAATGAAACTCTGTAAGGATAGAAGCATAGGAGGGATGCCTAGTAAGTTAAAGGAAGTCATATTATTGAAAAGAATTTACTTTAAGTAGCTCTTATATTAGAAGAGAAACACTTTCAAAAGGAAGCATCTGTTGTCATGACGAAACATCATAGAATTTTTACTTAGCAAGAAATGTTGAAAATCTTACAAAGAAGAACATTAGAATTATTACTTGTGCTCAAAAGAGATATATTGAAGTTAAGACTCTCCTATATAATTAAGAAATCATGGAGTTAAATGTTAATGCTTGAAGATTAGATATGCAATTAAATTTGTTATTATCTGGAGATCAACATGATTGAATGAGGATTAATACTCAAAAATTAGTACCAGATTAAATCAAGGAAATTAGACTGAGTTAAAAGATGAATTGCATCTTTGAAAATAATCTAAGGACAAAAGAAAATCCATAGTATGGATGTCCTGAGATAAATGGGAATTATCTCCGCAAAACCTATAACCATTTATAGGAAGATTAATAATGGCGTAAGATCAGAATAGGTTATCACTTAGTCAAAGGGTAGACTATTGTTGGATATAAAAGAACCTATGTGTCCAAAATTTGGAAGATTCGATAATGGAACGAGGAAAATAATGTCAGAGTTAGGACATCAGAATGACAAAGGGAATTTTCGGTTGAGTATCCACTATAAAAAAGAAGAAGATAGATTTAGAAGCTACACGAAATATAGCAAGGTAATATCTAGTATGCCAGGAAATGAAGACCAAAAGTCATCATTGGTAGGACATGTAACTCTCTTGAGATTCTAGAAGGAAATTGGTAGAACACAAGACAAATTGATTTGTCGATGTTAGTAGAATAACATAATGTTCTGGTGGATAGACTCATCAAAAGAAGCAACAGCTTTTGGAAACTCGACTTATAGGATTTTGATCCTAAATAATATATTGTGGACAAGTAGTTGCTTAGTAAACCTAAAATGTTGTTTCAGTTTAGCAAATGATGATAGGGTTGTATAAACCAAAATCATACCATGAGACATTCATTTGAATAAATGTGCTATATGTATTATTTTAGTCAAATAAGTAAAATGGTGGACTAAATCTTGAATGAATTGTAAACTTCTAAAATTGATGTTTGGACAATTATATGGAGAGAATGGAAGTTCTATTAAAACTGAAAAAAGGATTGGATATAATCATAGACTTGATAAATGTCAAAAAGGAATAATAGAATGAAGTGATTGATGAAAATTAATTGATAACAAAGCTTAAGTGTGGAGCAGTATCAAAATTTATAAGTGTCTAGGAGTAAGGTTATGCTCGAGATGGACAAGTAATTAAGGGAAAGTACTTTATGGTAAGGATAATGAATGTGTAAGTGGTGGATGGACTCGGGTTATGAGTTGTCTAAAAGTGTAAATTCAAAGGAAAGGATTGGACCCACAATGTAGTGTATAATACATCGACATTCCTCTTCCATTTGGGTTATACTAAGGATAAATTCGTGGACCAATAAATTATGATCACTAAGTATAGTTTTTATTATATATTGGATGTATTTATAGAACAAAGCTCTTTGGGAGAGTAAGTATGTGTGAAGCATATGAGGTTTCCCTATGTGATAGTAAGGACACTTGAAGCAAGGTCTAGAAAACACAAGATTACTATATAGAATGAATGTTTTGTAAATCTTACATATTTTGGGAAATCATCAAAGTTGGCTACAAGATTTGTGGGACCCTTTGATGTACTAGAAGTCATGAATCCAGTTGCTTATATACTAGCATTCACTAGGATAGTACTTAGTACAAGGTCCAATGGGACCAGTATACTGAGGATAGTGCTATATGGGAGGATTCTATGATGATTGACCGTTATTTTTCTAATTTGATTTCATAGATTAGTAATTGCTTAATGCATGAGATACTTGATACTCTGGTTTATGATTCACATGTTCTGAACTTTGATAGCATGGATGCTACTATGATTGGTTTATGCTTATGTTTGAGAACTATGTTGTTAGTTAATATTTCATTATGATCGAGATAATATGTTTTATTGATTGGGATAACATGTTCTATTGATTGAGATGCTATGCTTATTAAATGATTAATAAGACATCGAGATGATGTCTCTTCCAAGAGGGGAAGGATGTCACATACTGATTTTATCAATTATTTTATTTCGATTATTAATCATGAGAATTTCACTGTTTATGTTGGATGATTAGATAGATTGAAATTGAAATTGAAATTTAAATGCAAATGAACTTATTTTGAATTTATTATTATGAAATTCAGGGATTGTCATTATTGATGAGAAATTGAGTGCAAGTCAATGCAGGGACAGGTGAATGAGAATGTAGGCGAGAACATTATTCAGGTAGAGTCATTTTAGCCATTAGACGTTTATGAGGATGATGGAATCTCACACACCACTTAAATAATTGGAACGTAATTTACATGATTAAATGGTTTAATCTTTAATTATTCTAATGGCTATGCATTTGTTGAACAAAATTGTGAAAAACAATATATTTGTTTTAAATGGCAATTTAAATATTATTGTGAGAAAATTGATCTTATTCAATTTATTATTTCTTTATTTAAATCTATTATTTTTAGTTGAAAATAATAATGCTTGTATTCTAAATTATTGAAAAACAAATTATAAAACAAAATACGTTCAAAATGGAATTTGAAAACAAAAACAACAGTTTACAATTTGGAAACAATTACTTCACAATCAATTTTGAATGCAATCGTAAAATGGAACTTGGAGTTAAAACGAATTTTAGTTGGGAATATTATGAATCTATTTATCGACTTTAAGTCGTTGTTTTGAAATTGTTTGCATTTTATGTAGTCTAAGGAATGAAGTTTCGACTTTCTTTTGAATATAAATGAATTTATTTAAAGTATCGTCGATATTTTGAATTAAAGAGTTTCACTCTTTACATGGAATGACATAAAAAAGATGATAAATTCAAATATATTATTGTTCTTTCCCTTTTTGACATTAAATTTTATTATATAGATGTAGATAAATCATCATAGGAAATTTGGGATAATTTCAATAAAATATTTGGAGCAAGAATAGTTAATTTCAACTATTTAGATTCAAAATGAGAGATATAATCACTATGTCTAATCACATGAGAAATTTGAGATCTCTCATTAAACAACTGGTAGAATTCAAGGCTCTATTAGATGATGAAGATGCTAAGGATATTTTTTTAAATAGTTTGAAAATACAACAATGTTATTTCTATGCTTCGTCCAATAACTTCTCAAACACAAGAAGATGTGATTTTGGCCCTATTAGGAGAAGAAAAAAGAACAATGGAAAAGATTAAAAAGTTGATTCTCAACATGAGAATGTATTACACTCATGAGGTAATAATAATTCAAAAATAAAAATGAATGTTATTATTGTAAGAAAAAGGATCACATAGTGTGGACTTGTATAACTCAAGCCAATGATGTTCTTGAGGGAGAACTTAAAGAAAAATCAAATGATGTTAGCTTAGCCTATATATATTTGTTTGTTTCAGTTAACATGTTTTGTTCTAAGGAATTTAAAACTTAAGGGAGGGTGTTGGAATATTAAGATAAACATTAATAAATTCACCTTACTAACTTGTTTATTTCTGTTATTAAATAATTAGTTATATTCTTAAAAGATAGTAGTTCAAATGGGAAGGTATATTTGAAAGGCTTTGTGAAAGCCATATTGTAATATATTCCCAAATGAACTGTATGATATAATTATTATTTTGAGTGTGTTTTTGTGCAGATATAAGTTCTCTTGACTTTTCCAATATATTTTGTATGCTCTATTATCCATGATTTCATGATTAATTTTCCACTTTCAACACTACTTCTTACTAACTTTTCCATCCAAGTTTGGCTCTTAGACTAAATATTTCATAAAGGTGCATTTTAATTTTCTTACTATCACCTTTGGCTGAATTTTTAAATTAGTTCAACCATGCAAAAAGTGTGGCTACAATTTTGTAATTATTTCCACTTAAATGTTGGTTACAATTTTCTACTTTTCTTTCCATTTAGCTAGTCACAATTTCATACTAGCATTAAACCTTGAAAATGGTAGTTTACTTCTACTTAAAACTTGTGGTAATTTCATTAATCTCTTGCAACCTCTGGTGTTGAATTGGACTAGTTATGTCATCTAGGATTTGTTCGTCAATTTTTTTTTCTTTTTTCAAAAAATGGTTATGATGGTTATACTTGTATTACCATGAATGGATATAAATTTGAGGATTTTGGGTGTTTTCATTGAATTTTTCATGTTTTCCCCTTAGCTCCTACTTTATGTGTGCTTTATATGGAAGCCTTTGGATATCTTTTGGCTAATAGTATTTCATGGAACCTTATTAAAGGTACTACTTTTCGTAACTCTATAGCCCAACTATTCAATGGTCATTTTTCTAATGACTCATTTCTCACTCTCTTTGAGGACAAACGTGACATTATTTAGGATATTCAATGCCTAGATATTTTTTGGAAAGCTTTAAGGTCAAATATATAGTGGCATAAAACTCAATGTTATAGGAAATCCTTCTTAGCCAAGCCCAATTGGTTCAATTCCTATGGATTGAATGGGGTTGATCATAAGGAAGTGTTGAGATTCCTAAGCATTTGTTTTACCTTTTAGGCTTATCCTTTCTCTTTAAGGAAACATATCATTCCTAGAGCTGAGAAAAATTATCATATTAAACTATGAAGCCCCTTTCTTTAGCAAGGATATTCCATGTGTGTTCAAAAATTCTTGTTGCACACATTTCCATTACTCATGTTGCTAAGAACCTTGCAAATCCTCATATTTGAAGATTGAAAAAATCCAAAGGTATATTTTATGGCCTCCCTTTAACCAAGGAAAATGGTTTCACAAAGTATCCTAGGAGTTTTATTTTTTCCCTCACGACTATAATAGGCTTGGCTTGCTCTATATTCACTACTCTAAATGGCGCCATAATTTTAAATTTAATTAACGTACTCTAAAACCTAACGAAACCAGGTTGTAGCTCGTCAAATTGGAGAAGTGAAAGGTCAATACCAGCATTGAGGAAGATTTTGGAGGAGTGAAAACAAGGTCAATACCAGTGCTGTGGAAGGGTTTGGAGCTAAAACAAGGTCAATACCAGCGCCAAGGATGAGGTTGAGGGAACTTAGGGAAAATCAACGAGGAAGGGACAATGAGTACTGTAAGTTTTGCACCCTAATTCTCTTTAACCTAGAATTTTCATGCCTAGTTTCCAAAGATCTTCTCGTACATTGGCCCCCCATTATCGTAAAATGGTATAAGATAAGATAAAAAATAAAATAGGTTAGTCTTTCAAATTTTTATAGTGATTACTAGAGGCACATAGACCAATTCTTCATAATAGAATAATTTGATCATACTTTTCCAATGATGGCATTATGAGAAAACCTTAGGTTAAATGAATAATTCCTAGCTAAGTTCTTGAAATCATGTCCAACTGTATAAGAGAAAACCACTACTATGTGTACTTGGATAACATGGAGAAAGGCTCTTTGGGCTCTTTCATCAATCTACGTATTGTTAAATTTTAACATCTAAAAGTGAGAATGAAGAATCTTTCCTAGGATGGTGGCCAATTATGCGTCTCAACACCTAGATTACAAAATCCTTGTCAATATCATTGCCATCACAATAAAACCTATTGCTTGAGATATAGTCATAGAGGAAAACAAATTGGCTTTCTTGATAGTAGATACATTCTAGACAATTCAATACTTGCATTGGAGATTGTTGAATGGGCCTAACAAACTACTTATGATTCCCTTACTATTAAGTTAAAAGTTTGAAAATGCATATGATTGCATCAAATGTCCTTTCATCTATAAAAGGCTCAAATGGATTTACTTTTAACCCAAAATTATTATCACACATTCAAAATTACAAAATACCAGTTGAATGAAGAACCTTCATTTGAAGGTGATGTCATCATGACCTTTTAATGAAGAACCTTCATTCAAAAATGATTTCATCCCAAGACTTTCAAATGAAGGTATTTTTTATTTTAAATATTTCATGTCCAAAATGCTTTATAAAAGGAGCCTTGGCATGAAGGACCTTCAAATGAAGACCTTAATTCAAAGGTCCTTAATTATAAGATCCTTCATATGAAGGTTCCTTTAATGCCATCCCATTATAGCTCTTAGAATTGTTAGAGATATTCTTGTTTCGAAGTAGAGATTGGACCATCAAATAGTGTCACCATGACTCTACCAAAATATCCATCAAATTGATAAACCTTGACTTAACAACCACAAATTCACAAGAAAATTGCCCCTGTCACTCCTAGGGCATAAATTCAATGCCAAGTTTCTTGCTTTAACAAACCCCTAAATGCAATGAAATTTTATATCTCTCCATAAAACTTTTCTTCTCAGCTTCTTCTCTTTCAGTTGTCTTTTGGGCCAATTTGGCTACATTTACACTCAAGTTTGTAGCTGAAGTTTTAGAAGATCTTTTGATTATTAACCCTCCCCTTAGGTTTGGGCTGATATCAGTAACATAAGGCATGGGCCAACCTAAACTTAGGAAGTAATAAAGTTAGGAAAAATATTTAACTCAATTTATAAAAAGCATCCCAGCCTAGATGAAACAATGAGACATAATTCATTTTAATACCCACTCCAAAAAGGTAACGGCTGAATATATCTCACCCAATCTTTTACATGGAACATTAGGATTTTTATGAATGCCAAGGTAAAACCCAACTTTAGGTTCCTCCCAAACAATGTAACAAGCCAAGACAAGGGAAAAACAAATGAAATTCATAGAACAAGATTTGAAACTCCATCAAATCCACCATGATGCACACCAATCCACCGAGTTATAGTTCCAACACAATAGGTGGATTGGTGGATGTCATTTCTATTTAGCCCTCAAACCCTTACATAGGGACAACAGGGCAGTCCCTGTATTTGATTATTTTCTCCCACAAAATAGTGATTGAGAACTTCAAAACAAATGCAAATGAAAGAGAACACATATATTTATCTACACCAATGATCTCAGAGCATTTCAAGCTTGTATGGATTCATACAACACAAAAGAACTTCATAAAAATTGTAAAAACACAGAAAATTGCTTCAAGAACGTGGTATCTAATATGAAATTTTGGTATCAACTCCTCCAACAATTACAATGGGATGGGAATACAATATGATAGAAGTGGGATAAAAAATGCATCGTTTGAAGCATAAAACCAATATGCAAAGATGAAAGAAAGTGCTAACCCCTTAAACTGAAAAATCTCTTTTAACTTTAAGTTATCAAATCCTACCATCATACATAATCAAAATGTTTTTGTTTCAAATGACTATGAGCACTAAATTTCACTATTTGAAGATGTTGAAACCTTGTCATAGAGAATTAGAACATTGATGTGACCACTCATCCTACCTTAAAACATACCAAAAGTCTCCTAGAAATTAGACATAGGAAGATTTAAGATGACTTAAACAATTTTTATTGCCAAAGCATAAACTTATGATGACTTTACCAGGCCTAGTACACACTCCCTCCCCGTTAACCACTTAGACATATGGAAATTAAATGTAAATTTGCTGCTATTTTAGTCATGTAGGTGTCCAATAAACCACTTGGTGGTGTTTCCCTTCAAGTTTATTTACTTGAATGAAGAGAAAAATTCCTTTGATTACAATTAGAGAATACATTTGATGCCTTGGTTGTGTAATTGGTGGACCATAGTCACATTTAACACTTGTTACAAAGTTTGGGAGTTAAAACGTTAAGTAGATTTGATTTCTAATGGAAAAATTTGGATGGTAGTAACAATAACTTGCAATCTATCAAGACTTGATTACCTTATAACCTGTCAAATTCTAGCGATGAAATGATAGATTAATCATAATGTCACCTTTGGATCACATCACCATGAAAGAACTTCATCCAACATCCTTATGAGTGAAGGTACCACCAAATAGGTATTTTTTAGATTTGTCTTCCTCAAGCAAGGGAAATTCAGGAAGAGAAGAGGAAAGTGAGACATGTAGTAGGTCTAAAAGAGGGAGATCAACTAGAGGTCAAAATATTAGAAGAAAATTTTGTAAACGCATGGAATTTTTTCTTGCTGAAGGGGGGTTATGTTCTTATGATGATTAGAGCATAGGCGACATCGAGGTGCCCTTAAGGTACAAACATCTACAGAAATAATGGGTACCCAAGGAACTTCCTCCAATAAACACTGATCTTTGTGTCAATGAGAGGATATATCACATAACACCATCGTCATTACATGGTTTGGGCCTATTTTGCATGGACAACATAGAGGTCTATTACGAAAAAGTTACTGAGTTGATGGAGTATGTTGGACCCTATTACAGTTACAAAGATTGGATGCAGCTGGTTCAATATTCATGAAGTATGCGTAGGTATGCACTATCAGCAAATTATATACAACTAAAAGCTAAGGATCAAAATAAAGGAGTGGCTAGGTACATTGATGGGAGGCCAAAAGCATCACAAAATATTGCAGGGTTTATAAATAGTACACAAACTGGGTCAACAAATAAGAAACCCAATTGTATATTCGAGGCATGAGAGGGAAACCGTGTATTCGTATGTGCGATAAAATCAATAACGATAGGGGAAGAGTTGCTAATCGATTACAATTTGAATCGCTTAGATACAAACACAATTACTATGGAGGTGGTATGTACTATATACAATTTTACCCAACCTCCAATTAATGACTCCAATATACCATTTTATTATTATGTTTTTTTTTGTAAGTCTATAGGTTTCATTTCGGTAATGTTTTTTATATTTAATTTTTGTCACAGCAGGAAATTGATCATATGAGGAAGGCTTCAGCCCAGAGTGTAGATCATGATCCATCTTCAAACACTTCTATCTGATAGGTTTACCTCATTGTAATTGTACAAATTAGATACAAGAAAAATGTTTTATTATTATGTTTTTTTCATGAGTTTATTGGGTTAATTTCGATAATGTTTTTAATATTCTTGTTGCAGTTGGCTGATCGGGGAAAGGCACCAACAGTATAGGAGAGCATCCATATGGAGGTGCAGTCACTATTATGCAATGATGATATCACATTTTTCGCAAACCCTGTGGATATGATGAGGAAAGCCCAAAAAAAATGCAATGAAGAAATCCTTAAGTTGGTATTCATAGTGCCTCAAACAGATGAGGTAAGATAAAGGGTTAAAATGTAATACCCCTCCGTTTTGATTCTTGTTCAAGTTGCTTTATGTTATGTTTGGTTGCAATTACTTTGATATTGGATACATTTTGTTATGATGTTTTGATCGTTACTATTGAGTGACAAATATTATTGTGGGATGTAGTTATCTGATTATTGTTTCACATGCATTATAGATTAATATTGTTGTAAAGTTAACATGAGATGTTATTATGAGATTACTGGATTATGATGGAAGTGTCAGTTTCGATGAGTGTATTGGTGAAGAGGACGAGTTCGCATCACTCGCTTGCGAGTGCCCTGCGAATCCGTAATTCCTTCTTCACGGTGTGTATTATATGCTGGATATATCGTATGATGTTGTTTACTTAGTTGCAGGATTGCAGGTACATGACATCGACTCCACCTGCTTTCACAGGTTTGAGCGTGTCGATCCAACGGTTAAGTTGAACTGGAGATAGTAGCTAGGTAACATGTGTCAAGTCTATACCCTAGCCTTAGTGTGTCATCAGTTGTGTGTGTCGAGTCATTGTCTGTCTTGCTTTGAAGTTATTTAATTCTGAAGCATTCTTGATTTGGAAATAGATATTTAGAATAATTGCATTTAAATCATGTTGATGGTTATTTAATTTAAATAATGCAATGTGGATAAAAGTTTATATTTAAATTAATTAATTATATTTAGATTATTTAATTAATTAAATTTGATCCAAGGGGTTGAATTTAGTTATTAAATAATTAAATTAATTAATTAAACGTGATGTAAGAGAATGAAAAGAAATAAAAGAATTAAAATTAAATTTGGAAATTAATTCCAACGTGTGGGAATTAAATTAGAAATTGTAATTAAATGTTTATTTGAGAAATTGGTTGCAATTTTGGAAATTAATTTATTATTTGAAATTGCATTTTAAATTGAAAGTGGGTTTTTGAAAAGTGAAATTGAAATTGAAATTTGAAATTGAAATTGAAATTGAAATATCTAATTTGCATGTAATGTGAATTAGGGTTGTAAATATTGAAATTGAAATATCTAATTTGCATGTAATGTGAATTAGGGTTGAATTAGGTATTTTTGATTTATAAGAATACATGTTTTAATTTTAGGGAGAAAAATCTTTTAGAAAGAAAAAAATACATTTTTACAGCAGGAAAGAAATTTTGGAAAATTTGCACAAGGGTTTGAAAAAGTTTGATTGTAGAATTGATTGAAGGAAAGATTATTTGTATTTGTTGGATTTTGGATTGGATTCATTGGAGGATTGAAGAAAATTCAGGAAATCTTTGGAGGAGGCTTGCAACAAAAATTCATCTCTTCCTGTAGCTTCTTGTACCAGGTTTTCCTCTTTGTGTTTTATTGTTCTTGATTGTTTTCTTTAAAATAGTAATGATTAAAGATTTGTTTGTTAAATCTGTTTTAGAAAATAAATTCGATATTAGAAGAAAAGAATTAAACAAATTTACAGCCTTCGCTTGTGAAAATTCTTGAGTGAAAATTGTGAAAACCTTAGTTGAATTTAAATTATTTGGAGAAATTGATTATATTGTTATTGAAATCAAACATAAAGATTGAACAATGCATTTAGAATGTTTTTAGAAAATGAAACCCTTTGTTATTATTAAAAGTCGGATTTTAAAATCTGCAGTATAGTTATATTTTCATAGTAAAATAGTCTGATTGCGTCGCCTATAACTTTACTTTTACAAACTGGGTTTTCAAGAAATTTAAAGGGTTTTTGAATTTTGATATTTTCTTAACCCTGTCCAAAAATCGCAAATACCTAGATCGTAGTTTTTGAGTTATGCTTAAAACATGAGACTGCTGTTAAATTATTTTCCCATGGCTGTTCTGAAAATAAAATAATAATAAATTGATATTTATAAATATTAATATTTTATGTATTGTTATTATAATATTAAAATATTATTTAATAATATTTTATATTATAATTTATAATACTAAAGTATTATATTTATTTATATTATTTTAAATAAAATTTGTATATTAGATTAGTGGAATTAAAATTATAAACATATGGGGAAATTATTGTTTATTTTAAAATGGCATGTTAAAGTTTAATTGAAGGAGTTAAATATTTGATTTAAAGAATGCATAATTTAAAATTGAATTGTGAAATTTAAATCCATATGTAAAAGGTCCAATTATTAATTTGATTTAATTGGAAAAATATATTTATATTTTGGAATATTAAAGAATCTATATAATTGAGTTTATTAATATATATGTTTGGTGTATATATAATATGGAGCATGTAAAATATGTTAAGGGTAAATTCATTATCGTATTTCGTTTTTATAAGATGTATGCAATGTATTATTGAATAGAGATTTAAAAATGGATTGATTAGTGTATATGGAAAATGGATAGAGAAACAATATGTTATTATACTAAAGTGATTGATTGTGTTAAATATAAAATTGAATGAGATGTAAGATTTGATTAGGAAATGGAAAGAGTTTACTTGCATGGATTTGTGTCAATTTAAAAGTAAATTAAGAAGTTTTATTGATGAAGCAATCAATTATGTTATTTATTAATTTCTATTTAGATTAATTGAATCATTGTGATTGGATTATGAAAGAGATATGGATTTAGTATATCCAAAAGTAGTATCTTCCTCATGTTTATCTTAAAGGATTTAATTCTTTGTATTTAGTAAAGGGAAGTAAGTTTAATTGTTTTAGATTTCCAATAATGAAAAGGGAAATAGGGGTTATGATTATTTTAGATGATCTACTTATCATGTCTTTGACTTTGTCAACACTACCTATTGAATGAGTATGGATTTAGAAAATCCAAATATTAGATTTGATTGATGACTTGAATGCTTTTGTTGCTATGTCGTCAAGTTGCATTGTTGGTTTTGGGATTTAGTGTTAGTCCTAAATTATAAATCTTCTAGAAGAACTTAGAGGATAAGGGTTATTGAATCTTTATGTCATCCAGTTGTTTTCCCTTGGGTAGTGCATGGCGTCTTTTTAGTTTTACCCGACTTTCATAAACGGGGATGTTTGCACCTCCTTGGTTTAGGAGCGGATTATGGGATCCGTGTCTCCTTCTATGGAGTGACCTTGTTATGTGGTTTCATCTTGTTGCCTCCTGTGAAAGGAGTGGACTATGTGTTTGTTGCCTCCAAGATGTTTGGAGTGAGATATTTTGTACCTCCTGTGAAAGGAGTGGACTATGTGATTGTTGCCTCCAAGATGTTTGGAGTGAGTTCTATTATTTGTATCTTCTTTGTGTTGGAGTGGATTATGATGCCTAGTTGGTATGCACTTGTGGTTCCCTTGGTGGATTGTTTAGATGTGTGTTGTCGAATAGAAGAGTGGCTTCTGTTAGGCGCCAGAGCCCAAATAGGTAAACTAGATAACCTTCAGGAGTGATTTAAACAAGTGATAATTAAAATAATGTACCTAGAAGATTAGGATTAACTTCACATTAATCAAGATAATTTAATCCTCACTCATAGACACAAGGGCTTGTTTAGACTTGGGATGAGTGAGAAGGTCTGGAATGGCAAGATCAACTATCTTGCTCTTGCGAGAGGTAGTTGATTCCGCATGAGTGAGTATGAGTGCCAGGATTTGGTTGAGGCCACCAAGATTACTTGTGCCAGAGCCTATGAAGAATTCCCAGAGGAGATCTCATGACAAACCTTGCGATGACACTCTATCTATGACAACTGTTGTTAATTATTTTATGTATATGGTTATTCGAACATACTTGATCTATTTTATGTCTGGAAGCAATGTGACCTATGTCAGTGATGTTGGAGTTGTACTTGTATTGTACTTGATGTGTACATGTATTGTATTTGATTTGTACTTGTATTGTACTAGATTTGTACGTGCATTGTATTTGATTCATACTTGCATGGTGAATGAGTTGTATTTGATTCGTACTTGTATAGTGAATGAGTTGTACTTGTTAATTCATTTGGTTGGTTATAACAGTATGAGTTAGTATGAGTTTTCCTTTGGTTAGTGGTTGTAGATCTTTGTCCATGTCACTTTGTTACTATCTCCTAGCATGGGGGGTGGGCTTTCGGGTACCACATTGGTAGGGTGGAACATGCACCAAAACCATTGGGTCCCCATCGATCTTCAGTACTTAGTGGCGAGGCATCCAGATGGACAGCTCGCGGTTCTTGTTGTATTATCTTGCATTGTATTATTTTAACTTGTATAAGTTATTTTATCCCTCTGATGTTTATGAGGTGGAATTTTGTAATTATAATCTTTTGTACTATTGTCTCATTCTGGGAATGAGTGATGTATCTATTGGATTAAGATAATGTTTATGAGATTGTATCTCGGTTGATTATCTTATTATGTTATGTGATATTCTTATGATGTATGATGGTGATTTCATAGAGTTCATAAGGCTATGATTATATGTAATATGTATGTGTGGGTTTAAGTAATCCTAACCTTGTAGCCTTAGAGGTTGTTAATTAGTAATTGAATGCGTATGTTAAATGCATTTTATAAAAAAAAAAAATTAGTTCACTTAAGATGTTAATTGCAACTTCCTTTAAGGTTATTTGGCGGGGCATTACATAAAATATTGTATGACAGAGCACAAAACTTGCAAGTAAGCTATCATGAGATCTTTAATTATAACATAATTTCATTCATGGTTTTATATTTTGTACTCTTTTATGTCATGAACTAAAATATGTGTTGTTTTTATAGGATTATTTGCATCCTCATCATGCTGCTGGCCATGATCAAGGTACTGCAAGTGTTGCCCGAGACGTAGAGGTTAGTACAAGTGTTAATATTGATCTTCCTATGCATACAACACATCATCTAACCCTATCATCCATGCCTATATTGTCGACTGAAATGTCAACAACACATATCATGCAAACATTCGATAGTGCATCGTTTGGTAGCGAACACATGCCGCTATATGTGTCAGTACCTATGGATACAAAGGCCTCTAGTACTGGTGATGTTTTAGCAGCATTTCCTAGATCTTCCTGTATTACTAGTATGAGAAAATTGTCGGTCACATTTGTGGTGACCAAGGATTTCCTTCCCATAAAGATAGAGAAGGTCCCAAGTACTTTAAAATGTTTTAATTATTATTATATATAATCCAATTGAAATTTACTTATTGATCACTCTTTATAGATTAATGATCCCATGATCATTTTGCAGGAAATGATTTTTTTTATAAACATCTAAGTGATCTTACATTGGAGCTCTTCGGGCCCACCATACGTACACGGTGGAATACACAAAATCAAGATTTAAAAGATGAGCTCATTAACCATTTAGTTGTGTTGTTCGGTGATAAAAAATTCAACCGAACCAAGGTCCTTAAGAAATTTGGTACATATCTAAAGTATGTGAGGGACCAATAAAGGTCACATTTACAGAAGAACAAAAAGTACGAGCATCCCCCTATGATTCTGGAGAGGGAGTGGAAGGACTTGGTGTCGGATGAAAAGGAGAAGGCTGAAAAGAAAAAAGGAAAGACACCACCGGGCCAAGGAAGGTATGTGATACTATCAACAATTTAATTATATAGTGATTACTCTTTATTTTTACATAATCTAACATATTTAAAAAATTTCATAGGTTGCCCGACACATTGAAGGAAACAAAGGAAAGACTAGAAAAACACAGGCAGCACAAAATTGGCTCTGGTGGTTATATGAAATTAGTCGCATGATTTGTAAGTATCAATAAATGAAATATTGCAAACAGTTTTGGTTTTATCACACCACAGAAGCAAAATTCATGATCGCATGCAAAAATATAGGGCTGTGATTTCAACAGAGTGCCCACAGAAGAGGACCTAAATATTTCCTTCCACCAAGGCTATGGAGTCTTGACTGAACACCTAAGAGTCTTGACTAGGCAAACACAATCTTCCACTACATCCAACATGCAAGTAAATAAACTCAATAAAGTTTATTTCAAATTGAATACTTGTGCAATCTATTTAATATTAATTTCCACCATAATAATGTGCCTATTTATTTTACACAGATAATCAATGATAATACTACACATGACATTGGAATGCATCTTGGTGAGGGTGGAGCACAACCTATAGATGAAGGCCATGGTGTGAATCTTGGTACTGGATGTATTCATGTGCTATACAAAACGCAATATGGATTAATACAATTAAACATCTTTAATTACATTTGGTGTATTAATCAATGTAACCTTTCGTGTTTCAACTTTAGAGCATGTAGAGCGTGATCAACATGTTGAGCATGATCAGGCTAGACAAGATCACGAATATGATGTGGCTCCATTAGGTAAAGAGGACCACTGTAATGTTCTTTTAAACATATTTAATTACAATTGGTGTATTAATTAATGTAATCTTTCATGTTTCAACTCCAGATCAAGATTTAGAGGGTGTTCAACATGAGGCTATAAGACAATATCAGGAACATGATGTGGCCCAATCAAGTAAAGAGCACCACTCTGATGTTCTTTTAATTAAAGAAATACGTGTAACAATAATAATAAAACATATCAATTTAACATTTCTTTGCTATTGCAGTAGACCCCCCCTTGCAGCGGCGTCCACATTGTGAGTACATGACTAGGCATACATTAAGATCATGAGAAGAGCTTGAAACAACTAAAGGGGGGATAGATGATTTTGAAAACGATATTGCACTTCAGCTTTTTTTAGCTGCAAAAAAGAAACAAAAAAAAAGGTGATTGTAATCATATTATGACAACCATATTTTTGATAATATGTAAAAACTGAAAAAATGAATGTTATATGTTAATGAATGAATGTTATATGTTATTAATGGATGAGTGAATGAATGTTATATGTTATTAATGGATGAATGAATGAATGTGAATATGTTAATGAATGAATGTTATATGTTATTAATGGATGAACGAATGATTAATGTTATATGATTAGGTATGGGGAATTGAGAGTGATGTGAGGGGCGGTGGGGGGGCCAAATGAGCTTCCACCTTCACATGGTTGGCCCTATTAAGTAGAGAATATTAAACTATTCTCAAAACAAAGAGAAGCTCAATAAGGTAAGTAATGCACTTTTCAATATAAAAAATGCATCGTTTGAAACATCAAATCAATATGAAAAGATGAAAGAAAGTGCTATATTTTCACTATGAACATTGTGTTGTGTGTGGATTTGGTTTCAAAGCTCTGTTTTTTATTTTTATTTTAGTGGTCTCTAAAATCTAACTTTTGTGCATAACAGGTTAGTGAAAAATTTGACAGCTCTGAAGGGTTTAGAGGCTCGATTGAGATAGATACATGGATATTTGGATCTTGTTGTTGATGGGAGGCTTCCACTTAACCATGAAATTTTGTACCATTTGCAGGTATGCTAAAATATCTCTACTTACATTCATTCAACTTACTGTAATATAATATCTAACAAAAATCTCCTTTTCATTATACTTAGATGGATTTTCATGCCCTATTCCAAAGCACATGTTTTAAAATAGGAAATAAGGATGTTGGAAAGGGTTAAGGAATTTGGCTTTACACCTACTAATTGCATAGTTTACTTCATTCATCCAGCATATTGCCAATGTGTTCCACAATTGTTGGAATCATATACTATAATTACAGAACTAGTAAAATTAAAATATGTAAGTTTCAAATATGGCATTACATATCTTTCTATGAATTTTTGAAAGAAAATATCAAAATGGAGAAGTATTAACAAAATAATCTGCATAATTTCTAAGAGATCGGGGAATTTTTTCATAGAGTTATCTTGAATATATTTAAGAGAAAAGTAACTTATAGAGATTGAAGCAGAATATCGATAGTCTAAAATCATCAGTCAACACATCTTAGTAGTATCTCAATTCAAGAGAACTAGGTCCACTATCCATTAGCCAGTAAAATAAATAAAATCAATTCATAAGATTATTCTGTTCTAATAGGGTTGATTGGTTGCTTCTTTCTTTCTGATTGTTAGGAAGTCATCAATATACACTTGGTTTTCCCGCCTTCTCTTGCCTCATGGCTAGAGAGTTTCTGCAGAAGGCATCAAAGTAACCTTCAAGATTGACAATGGCGATGAGGACAAGGTTATATAACTTAATGCTAATTGGGTATGATTTTATTTGTTCAAGACCAATTTAGATTCATTTTCTGCTCACACTACTTTTATTTACATTTATGTTTTGCTAATATCCATTTTCCTTTACATTCATATTCTTCTATACATATTGTGTTTACAATAATGTTTTCCTTAATTTAATCTAGGGGAGAGGACCCAGTACCTGAGCAACTTTCAATGTCATGTTGTTAGGATTTACTATGAAGCTAATCCAAAGTTTTTCATTGCTACTTGAGGCCATCTTGTAGTGCTTTCTCTAGGAAGCCCACATGATCCCATCAGGTATCTTCTTTTTGTAGTCTCTAAATTTCTTAGAAGAAATCAACAACCAGTTTGTCTAAATGTGGCTCCTTGTTTACACATTAATATCTCTTTTGGAAGCAATAGATCAAAGTGGATTCATGGGGTCTTAAAGAGAAGGCTCTCAAACATGGAGATCAAGAGTAGGACTAGCTAAAACCATTCATAATCATGCTCATATTGTTTTATTGACTGTCTAAGAGCTAATTATCCAAGATAACATTTGGTATTTTTCTATTGAATTTTCAAAGTGAGAATAATTTTGGGTTTGCAATCCTATTTTTTAGTACACTAGCTAAGTATCCAAGATGCACTACAAGTACTATTTCTCACCAAATTGCTCATTTTCCACAAATTTAGATTCTAGTGTGTAGTTTAATATTCACTAGTTTGATTTTTTCTTTTTTAGCAAAATTAGAATCCAGTTCATAGGTTGTGCTTGCTGTCCATGATAGTCCCCTTGATCTCATGACTCATCATAGGTTTTATATTTTTCTCTAATTGTTGATCAACATCAAATGTGGCAATCATAATATCATCCATATCCTCCATATTCTACAATTATTCATTGCTTATTTCTCATACATAGTAACCAAATAATGCAGGCCTAGAGCTTGGACTGTAGATGTAAGCAAAAAATGATAAATCCCTGCCTCTGTAAGCCTAATTAAACACAACAATTGACATGTTTGATATTTTAAATAGTAATATGACTGTCCTTTTTCTACCTTGTAAACACTTACTCAATGCATACAATAATTTACTGAAATGCAAAGTTGAATGGCCTCTTAACTCTTGACACTAATGTCATTGTATTTGTCCAAATAGGGTTAATCATATTGTGATCTAAATTTTCATAATGAAGTCTTCCAATCTATTTGACATGCTTCCCTCATGCTTCATCGATGAGATAAGATGATTATCTCGCTGATGAAAATTCATCATTGAGAGCACAGGCCAGTCCTCACAACATATCTTCTCAGGCAATTTTGATCGCTGTAACAATCTTGATCTTTCACCGATATGTACTGTCGCCAAGACTCCTGTCGATGTAATCTTATCGGCATCACATCGTGGGTTAGGTAGACATTCATAAATTACTCCAATGGTATGTCTTGCCGATATGCTTCCCCCATGCTTCGTTGATGATACAAGATGTGTATCTCACCGATGAGACAAAATTTGTATCTCGCTGATGAAACTTTATCACTGAGACCAAAGTCGAGTCCTCCCGATAGAATATGTCAGGTAATTTTAATCGATGTAACAGTCTTGATCTCTCACCGATTTTTGGAATACATCGAAACTTTCATCGTAATGGCGATGAACTTATGTTGTTAATCGAACATTTTGGAAAAGGAATGTCGCCCGTGTTCTGCGTCCTCTGTGTCGTTAGATCGACAAAACTGTCATCGTAGTTTCGACGAATGTATGTCGTTGCTTTGATGCTTCAGCAGAGGTACGCCTCCCGTGCTTCGGCCACTACTCATCGCCCAATCGATGATGTGGGAATCACAGTTCTGACGAGCGTGTGTTGTGAGTGCGATGTTTTGTAGTCCGTCGAACTATAGACAAAAATTGAGCGATGATGCTGATTTCTGCGATTTGTCGGTTGGTTGACAAAACACCATCGAAAGGCCAACGAATGACCATTAGAAATTGGGGTCAAATTCAGTAGTGTTGTGTCAATTAATACTATCTCCCTTATAGGCGTAGACCACACTCTTTGGGCATTTTCTCCAAAAAAACCCACACACCTTAAGCACATCCAAAACATTGTTCTTGAATTTGACATTCTTCAAGTGCATTCAAAATGAAAAGTAAAAGCCCCAGATTGACACCACACTTTGAATTTCACAATCATGATTTTGGATCATTGGGAGTGTTTCTAAAAACTAGCATGCCTCAAATAGTATAAGGTAGAGTGATCTTAATCATCTCATAGCTCCAACACACCAAGCATCCAGACTTTCAGTGAACCCCACTACTATCTTCTATAAGGAATTTTCCACTCATGGATCATCTTGCTCTCCCCCCTTCAAATTCATTATTAGAGGACCATAGGTATAGGTGATTAGCAACATGTAGATCACCATTTTTTCATCATACTTAGGAGCATTCCCTAGCATGTCTATTCCATCAAAACAATTTACTTTGAAGCAGCTGCAAAATTGTATACACATGCATTCTCATAACTATGTAAAGCATGTCGGGTCCCCATGTGGGCCCAACTAAAAAAAAATAATTTCTAAACAAATAGTATGCTCAATTGACTTGAAATTACATTTTGAATACATGTGAAGTGAAAAAATGAACTGGGTCTTCATCAAAATCTATTTTCTGACAAATTTGGAAAATGGGAAAAACTAACCTAGTTGGCTCAGGAATCAATCTGGGAAACTGGTCAAACGACCTTAGGGAGACACCAAAACTTGAAAGAATTTAGAAATTTGATCCAAGATTATAGTGCAACAAACAACTCAAAGAAAGGAAACCCGAGGAACCGGATATTAATCGAAAAAGTTGCCCAGTCAGGCTTTTCTGAAACAACAGTTGTTCTGAGCCAATTAAAATTGACTCAACTACCAATTTGTAAAAATAGCAAATCAACCCCTGACAAACTACCATCAGACATAGTAAATAATTTAGCTACCCTGAGCACGTGTGCAAAATGAGTTCACTTCAAACATCATTGATCGAAAGATATTGACGGTCAAAGTTAGCCTCTCTGAAATGCTGTCAGGAATGCAGATGCAAAATTAAACAAATTGCATTTGGTTTCGATCTACTAAAAATAGCAAATAATATCACGAGGCTCTGAAAACTGACATGTGAGATTATCTTGATATGGATAATACGGAAGAAATTTTTTTCTGACATGACATTCAAGTGGTTGCGAAATCCAGGCTCAAACAGGAAACTATTTCGCAAAACTGACAATCTACAAACAGCAAAACTATGTCAAAACCCTCCAGCTTCACTTTTTGAAACTCTGACAAAACTCATCATGAGAAGCTAAAAAATGACACACACGCTCACATATGTCTACTAAATATTTCTACAAATGGGTTTTGCACGAAAATCAACAGGCTTTAAATGACAAGCCTCTAAAGTGGGTCCCCTAAGCAGATTCTTCAAGTGCACTTCTGAAAGTGCAGAAGCAAAAATTTGAGATGGGCATCTCAAATTCACAAAATTTGAGAGTGCCATCAATTTGCATGCATATCTATGTGTTGTAGCCATGGCTCAAGCTCAAAATAAGATCCAACTAAGCCTATAATTGATTGGGGATGCACTTAAGGTGGATAAAAACTCATCAAATTCTTTATGTGTGCTTGGAAACATGGAACAAAAAATAGATGACTAGCTTAAAGAAAAAGAAACAATTAAAGTAGCATGCCAACTTGTCTTGGTTGATGAAGCAAAATGAAAAGTTGATGAAGAATGAATGATTCATATGGAAAGGAGAAAGAAAGAGGAAGAAATTCGACAGGTGATGCAATGAGAGGAGGAATTTGAATGTGTGAAGGAATTATGGAAGAGTAAGCATAAGGACATGAATGATGATGGTGATGATGAGGCTAGTCATTATGAGAAGAAACAAAAGAAGGAAAAAAAGAAAAAGAAGAAGGATAAGGACCTCAAGGCTTATTATTCTTATATGGAGGAACCCGATGTTTCCATGGAAGATAAGGAAAATTATATGAGTGATAAGGCATGTGATGATGTACAAAATTCCCAAGATCTTCTTGTAGCTGAAATTCTATAAGACTTTGATGATGGTGAAACAAATTCTCCAATTTCAACAAAATCATGAAGGAGACATACATACTCTAATTCTGAAGATGATGAACCATTACAAAAATAGAGTTTAAGAGAAGATTATCCATATGATGATGATGTCTAGGATTCTTGAGCTTTAACCAAACCTAGCTCCTATTTTCCAAAAGAAAAATCCCCAAGGCCCATGGGAAATGAATTATTAGCATTTGAGTTTCATTTGAGGTTTTTGATAAAAAAAAGAAAGAGGAAAAATGAAAAGATAACATACAAATGATTCATTTGAGGTTTATGATAAGATCTCATTTAACTCTGTCAAATGGATTTGGAAGGGACAAAGCATATTTAGTTGACTAAAATTTTGAGGTAGCCTATCCATCGTCATTGTATGCATCATCTTCTCTTGGAATTTGTTGAAACTCAAATGCTCATCATTCATTTCCCATGGGCATTGGGGATTTTTCTCCTGGAAAATAGGAGCTAGGTTTTGTTAAAGCTCAGCAAGCCTAGACATTATCATCATATGGCTCATCTTCTCTTAGACTCTATTTCTGCAATGATTCATCATCTTTAGAATCAGAGTATGCATGTCTCCTTTGTGATTTTGTTGAAACTCGAGAATTTATCTTTCCTTCATCATAGTCTTCTAGACCTGCAACTGCAAGAATATTTTGGGCATTTTTTGCATCATCTTGTGCCTTATCACTCATATAATTTGTCTCTTCTTCCATGGAAACATCAGGTTCCTCCATATAAGAATCATAAGCCTTGTGGTCCTTCTCCTTCTTTTCCTTCTTTTGTTTCTTCTTAGATAGACCAACCTCATCATCATCATCATCCCTATCCTTATGCTTACACTTCCATAATTCCTTCACACATTCAAATTCATCCTCTTGTTACATCACCTATTGAAGTTCTTCCTCTTTCTTTCTCCTTTCTATCTGAATCCTTCATTCTTCATCAACTTTTCATTTTGCTTCATTATCCAAGACAAGTTGGCATGCTACTTTAATTGTTTCTTTTGCTTTAAGCTAGTCATTTGTTTTCAGTTCCATGTTTCTAAACATACATAAATAATTTGATGAGTTTTTATCTAGCTTAAGTGCATCCCCAATCAATTCTATGCTTGGTGCATTGTAGAAACAAATTCTAAGAGAATATGATGCATACAATGATGATTAATAAGCTACATCAAAAAATTTCAATTAGATATACTTTGTCCCTTCGAAATCCATTTGACATAGTTAAATGAGATCTTATCAAAAACCTCAAATGAATCATTTGTATGTTATCTTTTCATTTTTCATCTTTCTTGTTTATTATGGGCAACCTATTTTAGTCTTTATTTTAGAATATTTTTCATGTCCTTCAATGTATTATGCTTGATCTTTCTATTAGATTCTAGATTAAAAGAACCTATAATTGAAAATATATTAATTCATTTATTTTTATTTTACAGTCCCAAATAGGTGGATTAAATTATTTTGTTGTTAAACAAATCTTGTACAATGTAATGTCCCCTTTTTGAAATGAAACCAAGTTGAAACTCAAATGATCATCATTCATTTCCCATGGGCCTTGGGGATTTTTCTCTTGGAAAATAGGAGTATAATAATAACTCAAGAGGATCTTAATGTCATAAAAGAGGCCACTTAAGTGTTGGAACAAAGACCAGGATATGTTTATGCTACAAATTGGGCAGCCATTGTGCTAGCTAAAAGTGGTCAATTTGATATTACAAAGAAATTTTTTACACAGGTACAAGAAGTTGCTGCAGAAAACATCAAGAAATGCCTAATGTGTGGGTAAATCTAGCACATTTTTACTTTGCACAAGGATAATTTGTGCTTAGTGAAAATGTTTATGTTGCAAATGGAGTAGCCATTGTAAAGTGTTGGCACAAAGACCAGGAAATGTTTATACTATAAATGAGGCAGCCATTATGCTAGCTAAAAGGGGTCAATTTGATATTGCAAAGGAAATTATTACATAGGTACAAGAAGTTGCTGCAGGAAACATCTTTGTTCAAATTATTGATGTGTAGGTAAATCTAGCATATGTTTACTTTGCACAAGGATAGTTTGCGCTTACAATGAAATTTTTTATGCTGCAAATAGAGTAGCCATTGTAAAGTGTTGGCATAGAGACTAGGAAATGTTTATGCTACAAATGGGGTAGCCATTCTTCTAGCTGAAATGGGTCAATTTGATATTGCAAAGGAAATCTTTACACAGGTACAAGAAGCTATTGTAGGAAACATCTTTGTTCAGATGCCTAATGTGTGGATAAATCTAGGAAATATTTACCTTGCACTAAGACAGTTTGTGCTTGTTGTGAAAATGTATCAAAATTGTTTGAGGAAATTCTATTTTGGAACTGACACCAAATTTTATTATATTTAGCTTGAACACATTATGAAGTAGAACAATGGAAAGATTGTAAAAGAATATTATTAAGAGTAGAAGATTGTAATGAGTGTTTTAAATTTGTGTTTAATGTAATGAAGGTTTTGAATTACCTTTGAATTTTCTACAGAGGGCATCCCCAAATCTGAATTCAAATTCATTGCAGTAAACTCCAAATTCCTTTCCCACCTTTTCAAAAGTCTCTAGGTCCTTTCCAAATATTTATCGCCCATGCAAGTGGCTACTATAACTAATCAAAATGCCTCAATGCCACACTAATGAATGAAGTGAGGTCTACAATGAATGAATGAAGTGAGGTATACAATGAATGAATGAAGTGAGGTCTACAATGAATGTTAATAACCGCACCAATACATCACGTGCAATACATCGTGCCAATTTTTTGGCCGAATTGTTTTTTATTTTTTTTATCTAATTTGTATTTGATGACTATCTAGTCATTTTTTTTTCTAGGAATAAATAATATTTTAGTCAATGACCAAATTAATCATTTATTTACTCATTTATAGATGAGTTACAAAAAATGAGTAGAATTTAGTCATTTTTAGCTATTGTGACTAAAAGTTTTAGTCACCTAGTCATTTATTTTCCAAATTCTACTAGTGTATTTTTGCATGAATTTCAACTTGTGAAGGGGTAGTTGAGGTGTTCCCTAACATTGAGAACTTTTCTTCCTTTGGTGGAGGAATTGAAGGAAGGATTGTTCGCTTGGGAACCATCAAATTGTTAAGTTTTAGCCTAAAGATTTGTTTTTCTTTTGAAGGAACAAAGCTAATTACACAGTTACCTCTTGGTATTTAACAAGATGGTGGGGGTGAAACCAAAACATATTTTTTGGGTGGTTGAGGGAGGATACCTAGTTCAGACTTGGTTTCATCTACTACCTGTGTGGTAGGAGGGACAACTATCAAAGTCACTAAATATTGAGGAGTGACAGACATGATATTACTAAGGGATAACTCGTCTATACACTTAGCTTTAAATAATTTATATGACACAAAAAAAATCCTCATGGGGTTTAACAACTTGGACTAGTTTATGGAAAAAGTAATCTAACAAAAGAATTCCACAAGAGTCCAAAGGCTTAAATCCAGTATGGTAAATAGTATGTATTTGTTCATCAAATGTGATTTTATTGAGATATTTGTGAATAATCGATGGAACCACATTCATGGAGCTTAGCCATGGAATATATCACTTCACATGAAACTAGTTTGGTGTGAAAATTATGGTAAATTAAACTTTCAATTTTCTAGGTGCAACCTTGACCAAAAATGTTATAAAACCTATCATAGGGCAGATAGAACCATCATGATCCTTCAACAATATTGAACACAAAAAATACTGAGAGGGGGAGTGAATCAAAATTTTACTAAACCATATAATTATCAACCATCCAATTTCCAAATAAAACATAACAAATATAAGGAATGCAAGAAAAAATAACTTGTAACACTCACAAGACATGAAAACCAAGATTTTTACATGGAAAACCCAAGAAGGGAAAAACCACGATGAGTATTAACTCACAATATGTTATAAATAGTTATAAGATATTATAGAAAGGCTCACTGCCATGAGGACTCACTATCCAAGTGAACTCACTATTCATAGAGAAAAGAAAGATAGAAGAGAAGTGTCTTCACATCTAGATTTTGAACTAAGAGAAATGCATATAAATTATGTTGAATTCAATTCCTTTGAATATCATTACACATTCTATAGTCAACATAGATTACCAATTTCTACTCTATAAGAAAAAATAACTTGTAACACTCACAACTCATGAACACCAAGATTTTTACTTGGAAAACCCAAGAAGGGAAAAACCACGATGAGTATTAACTCACAATATGTTATAACTAGTTATAAGATATTATAGAAAGGATCACTGCTAGGAGGACTCACTATCCAAGTGAACTCACTATTCATAGAGAAAAGAAACATACAAGAGAAGTGTCTTCACATCTAGATTTTGAACTAAGAGAAATGCATCTAACTGATGTTGAATTTAGTTCCTTTGAATCTCATTACACATTTTATAGTCAACATAGATTACTAGTTTCTACTCTACTCTATTTTCGTACCTCAAACACTTAATGACCAACTTATTTACACAATTGTGTAATATTCACATGACTACTTGCATTTAGACCATATATTATCATCTTCTCTCCTTCAAGCACAAATCAACCTTGTATATATATCAGTCTTCACTACAAACATTAACTAGGTCAATCTAATTAGATGAAGCCTTGAATTATGCAAAATATGCCTTGATAGAATTCAATTCAAACCAAAATTCATTCATGCTCAAAACATAAGCAACATAGGTCGGCATGGAACTATAAAAACTCAACTTTCCATTTACACCAAGTATTTAATCTTCTAAACACTTCACATACATTGAGTCGTCCAAGAATAGAACCAAAAATTAGAATACTCTAACTAATCACCACCAAGGAATATAAAGACCAAAAAATGTTGTGCCAACTGAAATATACAATGTACTGATACTTGTAAACCTTCCCTCAAAATTGCAACATCTAACTCAAATCCATAGAGGAATGTGGACCAGTTAGGTAAGGTCAAGTACATAGAAAACTATGTAAACCATGTTTGTCGAACTTATGTTACTTGCAACTATCAAAACACTTAATCAAAAAAAAAAAAAAAAGAACTAAAATAAGATTCCATGAATATCTATGAAAAACATACTACAACAACAGGCATATCTATGAAGATGAACAAATGCGAACTAAAATACTGGAGGGTACTATGTGCTGAAATTGTTGGTATTAACACTTAGCCAAAATACTTTTGTAAATTTTATTTTTTTGTAGACATCCATCATTCATCATATGATGTAGATGTGTTGTTGACGTTAATGACAACTCATTATTGACAACCAATGACAACCAGTGACAACCTTCTTCATTCTTTCAACAATCTCCCCCATTGTAGTTAATGGAAACATGTGCCAAACAAAAAAATATCTCCAAATATCTCTCCCCCTTTGGCATCAAGGGAAAAGGGTGTTAACCCACACACATATGTACAAACTAAGTTGGCTCCCACTTAGGAAGCTAACCTGAAAATTTTACAAATGTGGTTGTCCTTGCACCAAAAGATCAACCTATTAATGCTTGATACAACCACTAGATTTATACATGATCCAAGATCCATAGGAGGTGGTTAAAACATGTCATGAAGCCCAAGCGCTAAACTGGCCCACACCAAGGATACCAAGGGTGACACCTTGTAACAATCCCCTCAAGCACAAGTGAGGGTTTTGAACCTATGACCTCGACATACCAATTTTTGTAAAGGTGGTTGTTATTGCACCAAAATATTGACCTGTCAATTCCCAATACAACCAATGGATTTATACAAGATCCAAGATCCATAGGAGGTGATTAAACTATGTCACAAAGACCAAGCACCATGCTAGCCCACATTGAGGAGACCAAGGGCGACACCTTGCAACAAAAAGAACTTCTACAATGTTTGCATATGTACATGGTGCAATCATAGTAGGAGGGTCCACAGAGAGAACAATCTAGACCGTGCAATAGGAGTCACACAATAGAAGAAAAATAGAATATGGAGGCAAATGCAGATTCATACATTCTCATTATCTAAAATTTTAGTTACATATAGTTGGCCACATCTAGGCTTATAGATTTAGCTCACAGGCCTGGTACAACATACATGCTCCTTGAAAAGAGTGAAAATATTATAGATCAAATTCTATATACATCTTAATCTATTGGATCTTGATTGATTTCTATTATAGTGATCTATTACAAGCTTTATATCATATCCACAGATCTAGAAACATCTACGTTGGCCCACAATTATTACAATCGCCAATGAAGGAAATGTAATGTGTGCATGAACATGCCAGACTCAAATTTAAATTTCTCCATGGAAGGTGCATATGATGAAGTGTGGACCTAAAATTAAGGCTGGGGAAACTCCATAGAACAATTCAACACACCTCACAAGGATCTACAAGCTATGGGAAAGATCCATGAGCAATCAAACTAGCTATTAGGTTTGAAATTATTTTGAGGCAAGTTCCAAAAACTATCACTTACTCTGAAAGTGATAAATTTCCAGGAAATGATCCAATCAAGCTCAAAAACTTGGAATAAGTAAAATGAACATATCCACGATGAAAATATAGATCCACAGGGTCTAGTGAGAAAATATGATGAAATACCAAATCTGCCAACTTGAACTAAACAAGAACAAAACTGAATGAAAATATTTTTGGTTGATGCAAAACTACCAAGAACCAAGGATGCTCCTGCATCAGAAATCCGAGGTTATTAAAAATTGAGTCCCTCACTTTGTTGGGGCTAAAGGAAAACCAATATAGTCTACCTGAGCCTGAGAAATTCAATAAGAATCTTCCACTGGTCTACCCTTCCACTTCACCAAATATTCTTTGTACTGTCTTCCATGAGTTTTCCTCCCATCTCTAACATCCATAATCTCATCTGTCTCATTTGATTGTTGTTTAGGAAGTTGTTCTTCCAATTTGGCTTTACTGTCTTCACTGAATCTACTTCATGGTACTAATGTAGGTCTACAATGTTGAATATAGGTGATATACCTATGCCATCCAATAACTCTACTTCATATGCATTTCCTAAATCAAATTTCATCAAAATATTATAGGGTCCAAACTTCCTCATTTTGAGATTACTATATGTGCCAACTAGAAATATCACCTTCCTCAAATACACCATCACTTCATCTCCAACTTTGAACTCTTTATGTCTCCTCTTTTCATCTACTCATTCCTTATACTTTTAGTCCATATCTTCCAATTGCTTGTTTACTTGAGTATGCACTTTCTTCATATTTTTTGCAAATTCCTTTGCTTCAGCACTTCTTTTATCCTCCTTCTTAATGTCTCACAATTCTGATATACCTCTAGGATGAACTCTAGTAACAATCTCAAAAGCTGTTTTCCCAGTATTCCTTTTCACTAAATTATTGTAGGAAAACTCTGCTTGAGCAAGGACTAAATCCTAGCTTCTGTTCTTCTCTCCAACCAAACATCTCAACAAATTTCTAGAACTCCTATTTACTACCTATGTCTATCCATTAGTCTATGGGTGAAAAGTAGAATTGAGCTTCAAATCTATCTTCAACTTCTTCCAAAGTGTCCTCCAAAAGTAACCAGAAAACTTTGTATCTCTGTTTGAAACAATACTCCTAGGTAATCCATGCAATCTAACCACTTCCTTGGAAAACAAGTCTGCTACATGTACTGCATCTGTTGTCTTCTTACAAGGTATGAAATGTGCCATTTTAGAAAAGTATTATACCAACACAAATATAGAATCATTACCTCTTTGTGTCTTATGAAATCCATGCTAATATCCTCCCAAGGTCTTTTTGGTAATATCAAAGGTTTATACAATCCAACATTCTAATTAATCCCTTTTACAACTTGAAAAACTTTGTAACTCTGAACAAATTTCTTGACATCCTTATGAAACTATGGCCAAAAGTAGTTCTCACTTACCAATGCTACTATCTTATCAATTCCAAAGTGTCCTTCCAATCCTCCATTATGTTTCTCTTTTACCAAGTTATCCCTCATTGAAGTTTGGGGTATACACAACTAATTTCCTCTGAACAACATATCTTCTTGAATAAAATAATCCAACCACCGACTTCTATCCTCCAAAACTAGATCTTTACATGCTCTCCAAGCTTCTACAAAATTCGGGTCTTCCTCATACAAGTTTTTCAATTCTTCAGAGCCTAATACTTCCACTTTCATCTGTGCTAGTAAATTCCTTCTCCCACTCAAAGAATCAACAACTCTATTTTGAATTTCCACTCCTATGTTTAAAAAAAAAGGTATTACTCTGCAAGAACTCTACCCATCTCATGTGCTTCTGATTCAACTTACCTTGAATGTTCAAGTATTGCAAAGCCTAATGATCTGTATACAACACAAAATCCTTAGGCAATAAGTAATGTCTCCACTTCTTCAAAGCTTGAACTATGGCATAGAACTCTTGATCATACATTGAATACATTTTCCTTGCATCATTCAAATTCTCACTGAAATAAGCTATTGGTCTTCCTTCTTGACTTAATACTACCTCAATTGCATTACCACTTGCATGAAAATCTACCTGAAATACTTTATTAAAGTCTGGTAAAGCCAACACAGGCTACTCAGTTACCTTTTTTTTCAACAACTCAAAACTTCTATCTACTCTAGATTTCCACCATCTACTCCAGATTTCCACCTAAAATCCTTCCTATCTCCTCTCATTGTTTTTGTCATAGGACTGAAAATAGAACTAAAATTCCTAATGAACTTTTGATAGAAACTAGCTAGTCCATGAAATAATCTTACCTCTCCAAAAATTTCTGGTGTAGGCCATTCAATGATAGCTCTTACCTTCTCAAGGTCCATCTTCAATCCATCGAAAAATATCATAAATCCTAGATATACCAATTCTTCCTTCATGAAACTACACTTCTTAATGTTTATCGACAGCTGGCCTCTTCCTGTTTAATCTTTAGATATTTGTTTTCCACTCGTCCCCTTCTCTAATTCTGATATGATGATATCCACTCTTCAAATTTGTCTTTGTGAAATATTTAGCTCCACTCAAAAAATGCATAATGTCATCCATCCAGGGAAAAGGAAATCTATACTTCACTGTGATCTTGTTTATGGCTATAGAGTTTTTACACATCCTCCATTCTCCATCCTTCTTAGGTTCTAGTACTGTAGGTACTGCACAAGGACTTAAGCTTTCTCTAATCGAACCTTTTCTCAACAACTCTTGCACTTGTCTATTCAAATCTTCATTCTCTATTGGTTTCATCTGGTGTGTTGCTTTATTAGGAAACCTAGCTCTAGGAATCAGATCCATGCAATGACTAATACTCCTCACAAGTGTCAATTCATCAAGTACATTATCTGAAATGATAGCTTCATATTCTACCAGCAACTCCTTTATCTCCCGTGCTTGTTCTTCTTCCTGTTTCAAGTCTTCCACCTTCTTAGAAACCAAGGCATGGCATATGTTCTCATGTCTCAGTCCATCCACAAATCTCCTTCCATCAAC
>CM021101.1:515284205-515317624 GCA_007115665.2 Sequoiadendron giganteum
GGTGAAGAGGACGAGTTCGCATCACTCGCTTGCGAGTGCCCTGCGAATCCGTAATTCCTTCTTCACGGTGTGTATTATATGCTGGATATATCGTATGATGTTGTTTACTTAGTTGCAGGATTGCAGGTACATGACATCGACTCCACCTGCTTTCACAGGTTTGAGCGTGTCGATCCAACGGTTAAGTTGAACTGGAGATAGTAGCTAGGTAACATGTGTCAAGTCTATACCCTAGCCTTAGTGTGTCATCAGTTGTGTGTGTCGAGTCATTGTCTGTCTTGCTTTGAAGTTATTTAATTCTGAAGCATTCTTGATTTGGAAATAGATATTTAGAATAATTGCATTTAAATCATGTTGATGGTTATTTAATTTAAATAATGCAATGTGGATAAAAGTTTATATTTAAATTAATTAATTATATTTAGTTTATTTAATTAATTAAATTTGATCCAAGGGGTTGAATTTAGTTATTAAATAATTTAATTAATTAATTAAGCGTGATGCAAAAGAATGAAAAGAAATAAAAGAATTAAAATTAAATTTGGAATCTAATTTCAACGTGTGGGAATTAAATTAGAAATTGTAATTAAATGTTTATTTGAGAAATTGGTTGCAACTTTGGAAATTAATTTATTATTTGAAATTGCATTTTAAATTGAAAGTGGGTTTTTGAAAAGTGAAATTGAAATTGAAATTAAAATTGAAATTGAAAGTGAAATTGAAATTGAAATATCTAATTTGCATGTAATGTGAATTAGGGTTGTAAATATTGAAATTGAAATATCTAATTTGCATGTAATGTGAATTAGGGTTGAATTAGGTATTTTTGATTTATAAGAATACATGTTTTAATTTTAGGGAGAAAAATCTTTTAGAAAGAAAAAAATACATTTTTACAGCAGGAAAGAAATTTTGGAAAATTTGCACAAGGGTTTGAAAAAGTTTGATTGTAGAATTGATTGAAGGAAAGATTATTTGTATTTGTTGGATTTTGGATTGGATTCATTGGAGGATTGAAGAAAATTCAGGAAATCTTTGGAGGAGGCTTGCAACAAAAATTCATCTCTTCCTGTAGCTTCTTGTACCAGGTTTTCCTCTTTGTGTTTTATTGTTCTTGATTGTTTTCTTTAAAATAGTAATGATTAAAGATTTGTTTGTTAAATCTGTTTTAGAAAATAAATTTGATATTAGAAGAAAAAAATTAAACAAATTTACAGCCTTTGTTTGTGAAAATTCTTGAGTGAAAATTGTGAAAACCTTAGTTGAATTTAAATTATTTGGAGAAATTGATTATATTGTTATTGAAATCAAACATAAAGATTGAACAATGCATTTAGAATGTTTTTAGAAAATGAAACCCTTTGTTATTATTAAAAGTCGGATTTTAAAATCTGCAGTATAGTTATATTTTCATAGTAAAATAGTCTGATTGCGTCGCCTATAACTTTACTTTTACAAACTGGGTTTTCAAGAAATTTAAAGGGTTTTTGAATTTTGATATTTTCTTAACCCTGTCCAAAAATCGCAAATACCTAGATCGTAGTTTTTGAGTTATGCTTAAAACATGAGACTGCTGTTAAATTATTTTCCCATGGCTGTTCTGAAAATAAAATAATAATAAATTGATATTTATAAATATTAATATTTTATGTATTGTTATTATAATATTAAAATATTATTTAATAATATTTTATATTATAATTTATAATATTAAAGTATTATATTTATTTATATTATTTTAAATAAAATTTGTATATTAGATTAGTGGAATTAAAATTATAAACATATGGAGAAATTATTGTTATTTTAAAATGACATGTTAAAGTTTAATTGAAGGAGTTAAATATTTGATTTAAAGAATGCATAATTTAAAATTGAATTGTGAAATTTAAATCCATATGTAAAAGGTCCAATTATTAATTTGATTTAATTGGAAAAATATATTTATATTTTGGAATATTAAAGAATCTATATAATTGAGTTTATTAATATATATGTTTGGTGTATATATAATATGGAGCATGTAAAATATGTTAAGGGTAAATTCATTATCGTATTTCGTTTTTATAAGATGTATGCAATGTATTATTGAATAGAGATTTAAAAATGGATTGATTAGTGTATATGGAAAATGGATAGAGAAACAATATGTTATTATACTAAAGTGATTGATTGTGTTAAATATAAAATTGAATGAGATGTAAGATTTGATTAGGAAATGGAAAGAGTTTACTTGCATGGATTTGTGTCAATTTAAAAGTAAATTAAGAAGTTTTATTGATGAAGCAATCAATTATGTTATTTATTAATTTCTATTTAGATTAATTGAATCATTGTGATTGGATTATGAAAGAGATATGGATTTAGTATATCCAAAAGTAGTATCTTCCTCATGTTTATCTTAAAGGATTTAATTCTTTGTATTTAGTAAAGGGAAGTAAGTTTAATTGTTTTAGATTTCCAATAATGAAAAGGGAAATAGGGGTTATGATTATTTTAGATGATCTACTTATCATGTCTTTGACTTTGTCAACACTACCTATTGAATGAGTATGGATTTAGAAAATCCAAATATTAGATTTGATTGATGACTTGAATGCTTTTGTTGCTATGTCGTCAAGTTGCATTGTTGGTTTTGGGATTTAGTGTTAGTCCTAAATTATAAATCTTCTAGAAGAACTTAGAGGATAAGGGTTATTGAATCTTTATGTCATCCAGTTGTTTTCCCTTGGGTAGTGCATGGCGTCTTTTTAGTTTTACCCGACTTTCATAAACGGGGATGTTTGCACCTCCTTGGTTTAGGAGCGGATTATGGGATCCGTGTCTCCTTCTATGGAGTGACCTTGTTATGTGGTTTCATCTTGTTGCCTCCTGTGAAAGGAGTGGACTATGTGTTTGTTGCCTCCAAGATGTTTGGAGTGAGATATTTTGTACCTCCTGTGAAAGGAGTGGACTATGTGATTGTTGCCTCCAAGATGTTTGGAGTGAGTTCTATTATTTGTATCTTCTTTGTGTTGGAGTGGATTATGATGCCTAGTTGGTATGCACTTGTGGTTCCCTTGGTGGATTGTTTAGATGTGTGTTGTCGAATAGAAGAGTGGCTTCTGTTAGGCGCCAGAGCCCAAATAGGTAAACTAGATAACCTTCAGGAGTGATTTAAACAAGTGATAATTAAAATAATGTACCTAGAAGATTAGGATTAACTTCACATTAATCAAGATAATTTAATCCTCACTCATAGACACAAGGGCTTGTTTAGACTTGGGATGAGTGAGAAGGTCTGGAATGGCAAGATCAACTATCTTGCTCTTGCGAGAGGTAGTTGATTCCGCATGAGTGAGTATGAGTGCCAGGATTTGGTTGAGGCCACCAAGATTACTTGTGCCAGAGCCTATGAAGAATTCCCAGAGGAGATCTCATGACAAACCTTGCGATGACACTCTATCTATGACAACTGTTGTTAATTATTTTATGTATATGGTTATTCGAACATACTTGATCTATTTTATGTCTGGAAGCAATGTGACCTATGTCAGTGATGTTGGAGTTGTACTTGTATTGTACTTGATGTGTACATGTATTGTATTTGATTTGTACTTGTATTGTACTAGATTTGTACGTGCATTGTATTTGATTCATACTTGCATGGTGAATGAGTTGTATTTGATTCGTACTTGTATAGTGAATGAGTTGTACTTGTTAATTCATTTGGTTGGTTATAACAGTATGAGTTAGTATGAGTTTTCCTTTGGTTAGTGGTTGTAGATCTTTGTCCATGTCACTTTGTTACTATCTCCTAGCATGGGGGGTGGGCTTTCGGGTACCACATTGGTAGGGTGGAACATGCACCAAAACCATTGGGTCCCCATCGATCTTCAGTACTTAGTGGCGAGGCATCCAGATGGACAGCTCGCGGTTCTTGTTGTATTATCTTGCATTGTATTATTTTAACTTGTATAAGTTATTTTATCCCTCTGATGTTTATGAGGTGGAATTTTGTAATTATAATCTTTTGTACTATTGTCTCATTCTGGGAATGAGTGATGTATCTATTGGATTAAGATAATGTTTATGAGATTGTATCTCGGTTGATTATCTTATTATGTTATGTGATATTCTTATGATGTATGATGGTGATTTCATAGAGTTCATAAGGCTATGATTATATGTAATATGTATGTGTGGGTTTAAGTAATCCTAACCTTGTAGCCTTAGAGGTTGTTAATTAGTAATTGAATGCGTATGTTAAATGCATTTTATAAAAAAAAAAAATTAGTTCACTTAAGATGTTAATTGCAACTTCCTTTAAGGTTATTTGGCGGGGCATTACATAAAATATTGTATGACAGAGCACAAAACTTGCAAGTAAGCTATCATGAGATCTTTAATTATAACATAATTTCATTCATGGTTTTATATTTTGTACTCTTTTATGTCATGAACTAAAATATGTGTTGTTTTTATAGGATTATTTGCATCCTCATCATGCTGCTGGCCATGATCAAGGTACTGCAAGTGTTGCCCGAGACGTAGAGGTTAGTACAAGTGTTAATATTGATCTTCCTATGCATACAACACATCATCTAACCCTATCATCCATGCCTATATTGTCGACTGAAATGTCAACAACACATATCATGCAAACATTCGATAGTGCATCGTTTGGTAGCGAACACATGCCGCTATATGTGTCAGTACCTATGGATACAAAGGCCTCTAGTACTGGTGATGTTTTAGCAGCATTTCCTAGATCTTCCTGTATTACTAGTATGAGAAAATTGTCGGTCACATTTGTGGTGACCAAGGATTTCCTTCCCATAAAGATAGAGAAGGTCCCAAGTACTTTAAAATGTTTTAATTATTATTATATATAATCCAATTGAAATTTACTTATTGATCACTCTTTATAGATTAATGATCCCATGATCATTTTGCAGGAAATGATTTTTTTTATAAACATCTAAGTGATCTTACATTGGAGCTCTTCGGGCCCACCATACGTACACGGTGGAATACACAAAATCAAGATTTAAAAGATGAGCTCATTAACCATTTAGTTGTGTTGTTCGGTGATAAAAAATTCAACCGAACCAAGGTCCTTAAGAAATTTGGTACATATCTAAAGTATGTGAGGGACCAATAAAGGTCACATTTACAGAAGAACAAAAAGTACGAGCATCCCCCTATGATTCTGGAGAGGGAGTGGAAGGACTTGGTGTCGGATGAAAAGGAGAAGGCTGAAAAGAAAAAAGGAAAGACACCACCGGGCCAAGGAAGGTATGTGATACTATCAACAATTTAATTATATAGTGATTACTCTTTATTTTTACATAATCTAACATATTTAAAAAATTTCATAGGTTGCCCGACACATTGAAGGAAACAAAGGAAAGACTAGAAAAACACAGGCAGCACAAAATTGGCTCTGGTGGTTATATGAAATTAGTCGCATGATTTGTAAGTATCAATAAATGAAATATTGCAAACAGTTTTGGTTTTATCACACCACAGAAGCAAAATTCATGATCGCATGCAAAAATATAGGGCTGTGATTTCAACAGAGTGCCCACAGAAGAGGACCTAAATATTTCCTTCCACCAAGGCTATGGAGTCTTGACTGAACACCTAAGAGTCTTGACTAGGCAAACACAATCTTCCACTACATCCAACATGCAAGTAAATAAACTCAATAAAGTTTATTTCAAATTGAATACTTGTGCAATCTATTTAATATTAATTTCCACCATAATAATGTGCCTATTTATTTTACACAGATAATCAATGATAATACTACACATGACATTGGAATGCATCTTGGTGAGGGTGGAGCACAACCTATAGATGAAGGCCATGGTGTGAATCTTGGTACTGGATGTATTCATGTGCTATACAAAACGCAATATGGATTAATACAATTAAACATCTTTAATTACATTTGGTGTATTAATCAATGTAACCTTTCGTGTTTCAACTTTAGAGCATGTAGAGCGTGATCAACATGTTGAGCATGATCAGGCTAGACAAGATCACGAATATGATGTGGCTCCATTAGGTAAAGAGGACCACTGTAATGTTCTTTTAAACATATTTAATTACAATTGGTGTATTAATTAATGTAATCTTTCATGTTTCAACTCCAGATCAAGATTTAGAGGGTGTTCAACATGAGGCTATAAGACAATATCAGGAACATGATGTGGCCCAATCAAGTAAAGAGCACCACTCTGATGTTCTTTTAATTAAAGAAATACGTGTAACAATAATAATAAAACATATCAATTTAACATTTCTTTGCTATTGCAGTAGACCCCCCCTTGCAGCGGCGTCCACATTGTGAGTACATGACTAGGCATACATTAAGATCATGAGAAGAGCTTGAAACAACTAAAGGGGGGATAGATGATTTTGAAAACGATATTGCACTTCAGCTTTTTTTAGCTGCAAAAAAGAAACAAAAAAAAAGGTGATTGTAATCATATTATGACAACCATATTTTTGATAATATGTAAAAACTGAAAAAATGAATGTTATATGTTAATGAATGAATGTTATATGTTATTAATGGATGAGTGAATGAATGTTATATGTTATTAATGGATGAATGAATGAATGTGAATATGTTAATGAATGAATGTTATATGTTATTAATGGATGAACGAATGATTAATGTTATATGATTAGGTATGGGGAATTGAGAGTGATGTGAGGGGCGGTGGGGGGGCCAAATGAGCTTCCACCTTCACATGGTTGGCCCTATTAAGTAGAGAATATTAAACTATTCTCAAAACAAAGAGAAGCTCAATAAGGTAAGTAATGCACTTTTCAATATAAAAAATGCATCGTTTGAAACATCAAATCAATATGAAAAGATGAAAGAAAGTGCTATATTTTCACTATGAACATTGTGTTGTGTGTGGATTTGGTTTCAAAGCTCTGTTTTTTATTTTTATTTTAGTGGTCTCTAAAATCTAACTTTTGTGCATAACAGGTTAGTGAAAAATTTGACAGCTCTGAAGGGTTTAGAGGCTCGATTGAGATAGATACATGGATATTTGGATCTTGTTGTTGATGGGAGGCTTCCACTTAACCATGAAATTTTGTACCATTTGCAGGTATGCTAAAATATCTCTACTTACATTCATTCAACTTACTGTAATATAATATCTAACAAAAATCTCCTTTTCATTATACTTAGATGGATTTTCATGCCCTATTCCAAAGCACATGTTTTAAAATAGGAAATAAGGATGTTGGAAAGGGTTAAGGAATTTGGCTTTACACCTACTAATTGCATAGTTTACTTCATTCATCCAGCATATTGCCAATGTGTTCCACAATTGTTGGAATCATATACTATAATTACAGAACTAGTAAAATTAAAATATGTAAGTTTCAAATATGGCATTACATATCTTTCTATGAATTTTTGAAAGAAAATATCAAAATGGAGAAGTATTAACAAAATAATCTGCATAATTTCTAAGAGATCGGGGAATTTTTTCATAGAGTTATCTTGAATATATTTAAGAGAAAAGTAACTTATAGAGATTGAAGCAGAATATCGATAGTCTAAAATCATCAGTCAACACATCTTAGTAGTATCTCAATTCAAGAGAACTAGGTCCACTATCCATTAGCCAGTAAAATAAATAAAATCAATTCATAAGATTATTCTGTTCTAATAGGGTTGATTGGTTGCTTCTTTCTTTCTGATTGTTAGGAAGTCATCAATATACACTTGGTTTTCCCGCCTTCTCTTGCCTCATGGCTAGAGAGTTTCTGCAGAAGGCATCAAAGTAACCTTCAAGATTGACAATGGCGATGAGGACAAGGTTATATAACTTAATGCTAATTGGGTATGATTTTATTTGTTCAAGACCAATTTAGATTCATTTTCTGCTCACACTACTTTTATTTACATTTATGTTTTGCTAATATCCATTTTCCTTTACATTCATATTCTTCTATACATATTGTGTTTACAATAATGTTTTCCTTAATTTAATCTAGGGGAGAGGACCCAGTACCTGAGCAACTTTCAATGTCATGTTGTTAGGATTTACTATGAAGCTAATCCAAAGTTTTTCATTGCTACTTGAGGCCATCTTGTAGTGCTTTCTCTAGGAAGCCCACATGATCCCATCAGGTATCTTCTTTTTGTAGTCTCTAAATTTCTTAGAAGAAATCAACAACCAGTTTGTCTAAATGTGGCTCCTTGTTTACACATTAATATCTCTTTTGGAAGCAATAGATCAAAGTGGATTCATGGGGTCTTAAAGAGAAGGCTCTCAAACATGGAGATCAAGAGTAGGACTAGCTAAAACCATTCATAATCATGCTCATATTGTTTTATTGACTGTCTAAGAGCTAATTATCCAAGATAACATTTGGTATTTTTCTATTGAATTTTCAAAGTGAGAATAATTTTGGGTTTGCAATCCTATTTTTTAGTACACTAGCTAAGTATCCAAGATGCACTACAAGTACTATTTCTCACCAAATTGCTCATTTTCCACAAATTTAGATTCTAGTGTGTAGTTTAATATTCACTAGTTTGATTTTTTCTTTTTTAGCAAAATTAGAATCCAGTTCATAGGTTGTGCTTGCTGTCCATGATAGTCCCCTTGATCTCATGACTCATCATAGGTTTTATATTTTTCTCTAATTGTTGATCAACATCAAATGTGGCAATCATAATATCATCCATATCCTCCATATTCTACAATTATTCATTGCTTATTTCTCATACATAGTAACCAAATAATGCAGGCCTAGAGCTTGGACTGTAGATGTAAGCAAAAAATGATAAATCCCTGCCTCTGTAAGCCTAATTAAACACAACAATTGACATGTTTGATATTTTAAATAGTAATATGACTGTCCTTTTTCTACCTTGTAAACACTTACTCAATGCATACAATAATTTACTGAAATGCAAAGTTGAATGGCCTCTTAACTCTTGACACTAATGTCATTGTATTTGTCCAAATAGGGTTAATCATATTGTGATCTAAATTTTCATAATGAAGTCTTCCAATCTATTTGACATGCTTCCCTCATGCTTCATCGATGAGATAAGATGATTATCTCGCTGATGAAAATTCATCATTGAGAGCACAGGCCAGTCCTCACAACATATCTTCTCAGGCAATTTTGATCGCTGTAACAATCTTGATCTTTCACCGATATGTACTGTCGCCAAGACTCCTGTCGATGTAATCTTATCGGCATCACATCGTGGGTTAGGTAGACATTCATAAATTACTCCAATGGTATGTCTTGCCGATATGCTTCCCCCATGCTTCGTTGATGATACAAGATGTGTATCTCACCGATGAGACAAAATTTGTATCTCGCTGATGAAACTTTATCACTGAGACCAAAGTCGAGTCCTCCCGATAGAATATGTCAGGTAATTTTAATCGATGTAACAGTCTTGATCTCTCACCGATTTTTGGAATACATCGAAACTTTCATCGTAATGGCGATGAACTTATGTTGTTAATCGAACATTTTGGAAAAGGAATGTCGCCCGTGTTCTGCGTCCTCTGTGTCGTTAGATCGACAAAACTGTCATCGTAGTTTCGACGAATGTATGTCGTTGCTTTGATGCTTCAGCAGAGGTACGCCTCCCGTGCTTCGGCCACTACTCATCGCCCAATCGATGATGTGGGAATCACAGTTCTGACGAGCGTGTGTTGTGAGTGCGATGTTTTGTAGTCCGTCGAACTATAGACAAAAATTGAGCGATGATGCTGATTTCTGCGATTTGTCGGTTGGTTGACAAAACACCATCGAAAGGCCAACGAATGACCATTAGAAATTGGGGTCAAATTCAGTAGTGTTGTGTCAATTAATACTATCTCCCTTATAGGCGTAGACCACACTCTTTGGGCATTTTCTCCAAAAAAACCCACACACCTTAAGCACATCCAAAACATTGTTCTTGAATTTGACATTCTTCAAGTGCATTCAAAATGAAAAGTAAAAGCCCCAGATTGACACCACACTTTGAATTTCACAATCATGATTTTGGATCATTGGGAGTGTTTCTAAAAACTAGCATGCCTCAAATAGTATAAGGTAGAGTGATCTTAATCATCTCATAGCTCCAACACACCAAGCATCCAGACTTTCAGTGAACCCCACTACTATCTTCTATAAGGAATTTTCCACTCATGGATCATCTTGCTCTCCCCCCTTCAAATTCATTATTAGAGGACCATAGGTATAGGTGATTAGCAACATGTAGATCACCATTTTTTCATCATACTTAGGAGCATTCCCTAGCATGTCTATTCCATCAAAACAATTTACTTTGAAGCAGCTGCAAAATTGTATACACATGCATTCTCATAACTATGTAAAGCATGTCGGGTCCCCATGTGGGCCCAACTAAAAAAAAATAATTTCTAAACAAATAGTATGCTCAATTGACTTGAAATTACATTTTGAATACATGTGAAGTGAAAAAATGAACTGGGTCTTCATCAAAATCTATTTTCTGACAAATTTGGAAAATGGGAAAAACTAACCTAGTTGGCTCAGGAATCAATCTGGGAAACTGGTCAAACGACCTTAGGGAGACACCAAAACTTGAAAGAATTTAGAAATTTGATCCAAGATTATAGTGCAACAAACAACTCAAAGAAAGGAAACCCGAGGAACCGGATATTAATCGAAAAAGTTGCCCAGTCAGGCTTTTCTGAAACAACAGTTGTTCTGAGCCAATTAAAATTGACTCAACTACCAATTTGTAAAAATAGCAAATCAACCCCTGACAAACTACCATCAGACATAGTAAATAATTTAGCTACCCTGAGCACGTGTGCAAAATGAGTTCACTTCAAACATCATTGATCGAAAGATATTGACGGTCAAAGTTAGCCTCTCTGAAATGCTGTCAGGAATGCAGATGCAAAATTAAACAAATTGCATTTGGTTTCGATCTACTAAAAATAGCAAATAATATCACGAGGCTCTGAAAACTGACATGTGAGATTATCTTGATATGGATAATACGGAAGAAATTTTTTTCTGACATGACATTCAAGTGGTTGCGAAATCCAGGCTCAAACAGGAAACTATTTCGCAAAACTGACAATCTACAAACAGCAAAACTATGTCAAAACCCTCCAGCTTCACTTTTTGAAACTCTGACAAAACTCATCATGAGAAGCTAAAAAATGACACACACGCTCACATATGTCTACTAAATATTTCTACAAATGGGTTTTGCACGAAAATCAACAGGCTTTAAATGACAAGCCTCTAAAGTGGGTCCCCTAAGCAGATTCTTCAAGTGCACTTCTGAAAGTGCAGAAGCAAAAATTTGAGATGGGCATCTCAAATTCACAAAATTTGAGAGTGCCATCAATTTGCATGCATATCTATGTGTTGTAGCCATGGCTCAAGCTCAAAATAAGATCCAACTAAGCCTATAATTGATTGGGGATGCACTTAAGGTGGATAAAAACTCATCAAATTCTTTATGTGTGCTTGGAAACATGGAACAAAAAATAGATGACTAGCTTAAAGAAAAAGAAACAATTAAAGTAGCATGCCAACTTGTCTTGGTTGATGAAGCAAAATGAAAAGTTGATGAAGAATGAATGATTCATATGGAAAGGAGAAAGAAAGAGGAAGAAATTCGACAGGTGATGCAATGAGAGGAGGAATTTGAATGTGTGAAGGAATTATGGAAGAGTAAGCATAAGGACATGAATGATGATGGTGATGATGAGGCTAGTCATTATGAGAAGAAACAAAAGAAGGAAAAAAAGAAAAAGAAGAAGGATAAGGACCTCAAGGCTTATTATTCTTATATGGAGGAACCCGATGTTTCCATGGAAGATAAGGAAAATTATATGAGTGATAAGGCATGTGATGATGTACAAAATTCCCAAGATCTTCTTGTAGCTGAAATTCTATAAGACTTTGATGATGGTGAAACAAATTCTCCAATTTCAACAAAATCATGAAGGAGACATACATACTCTAATTCTGAAGATGATGAACCATTACAAAAATAGAGTTTAAGAGAAGATTATCCATATGATGATGATGTCTAGGATTCTTGAGCTTTAACCAAACCTAGCTCCTATTTTCCAAAAGAAAAATCCCCAAGGCCCATGGGAAATGAATTATTAGCATTTGAGTTTCATTTGAGGTTTTTGATAAAAAAAAGAAAGAGGAAAAATGAAAAGATAACATACAAATGATTCATTTGAGGTTTATGATAAGATCTCATTTAACTCTGTCAAATGGATTTGGAAGGGACAAAGCATATTTAGTTGACTAAAATTTTGAGGTAGCCTATCCATCGTCATTGTATGCATCATCTTCTCTTGGAATTTGTTGAAACTCAAATGCTCATCATTCATTTCCCATGGGCATTGGGGATTTTTCTCCTGGAAAATAGGAGCTAGGTTTTGTTAAAGCTCAGCAAGCCTAGACATTATCATCATATGGCTCATCTTCTCTTAGACTCTATTTCTGCAATGATTCATCATCTTTAGAATCAGAGTATGCATGTCTCCTTTGTGATTTTGTTGAAACTCGAGAATTTATCTTTCCTTCATCATAGTCTTCTAGACCTGCAACTGCAAGAATATTTTGGGCATTTTTTGCATCATCTTGTGCCTTATCACTCATATAATTTGTCTCTTCTTCCATGGAAACATCAGGTTCCTCCATATAAGAATCATAAGCCTTGTGGTCCTTCTCCTTCTTTTCCTTCTTTTGTTTCTTCTTAGATAGACCAACCTCATCATCATCATCATCCCTATCCTTATGCTTACACTTCCATAATTCCTTCACACATTCAAATTCATCCTCTTGTTACATCACCTATTGAAGTTCTTCCTCTTTCTTTCTCCTTTCTATCTGAATCCTTCATTCTTCATCAACTTTTCATTTTGCTTCATTATCCAAGACAAGTTGGCATGCTACTTTAATTGTTTCTTTTGCTTTAAGCTAGTCATTTGTTTTCAGTTCCATGTTTCTAAACATACATAAATAATTTGATGAGTTTTTATCTAGCTTAAGTGCATCCCCAATCAATTCTATGCTTGGTGCATTGTAGAAACAAATTCTAAGAGAATATGATGCATACAATGATGATTAATAAGCTACATCAAAAAATTTCAATTAGATATACTTTGTCCCTTCGAAATCCATTTGACATAGTTAAATGAGATCTTATCAAAAACCTCAAATGAATCATTTGTATGTTATCTTTTCATTTTTCATCTTTCTTGTTTATTATGGGCAACCTATTTTAGTCTTTATTTTAGAATATTTTTCATGTCCTTCAATGTATTATGCTTGATCTTTCTATTAGATTCTAGATTAAAAGAACCTATAATTGAAAATATATTAATTCATTTATTTTTATTTTACAGTCCCAAATAGGTGGATTAAATTATTTTGTTGTTAAACAAATCTTGTACAATGTAATGTCCCCTTTTTGAAATGAAACCAAGTTGAAACTCAAATGATCATCATTCATTTCCCATGGGCCTTGGGGATTTTTCTCTTGGAAAATAGGAGTATAATAATAACTCAAGAGGATCTTAATGTCATAAAAGAGGCCACTTAAGTGTTGGAACAAAGACCAGGATATGTTTATGCTACAAATTGGGCAGCCATTGTGCTAGCTAAAAGTGGTCAATTTGATATTACAAAGAAATTTTTTACACAGGTACAAGAAGTTGCTGCAGAAAACATCAAGAAATGCCTAATGTGTGGGTAAATCTAGCACATTTTTACTTTGCACAAGGATAATTTGTGCTTAGTGAAAATGTTTATGTTGCAAATGGAGTAGCCATTGTAAAGTGTTGGCACAAAGACCAGGAAATGTTTATACTATAAATGAGGCAGCCATTATGCTAGCTAAAAGGGGTCAATTTGATATTGCAAAGGAAATTATTACATAGGTACAAGAAGTTGCTGCAGGAAACATCTTTGTTCAAATTATTGATGTGTAGGTAAATCTAGCATATGTTTACTTTGCACAAGGATAGTTTGCGCTTACAATGAAATTTTTTATGCTGCAAATAGAGTAGCCATTGTAAAGTGTTGGCATAGAGACTAGGAAATGTTTATGCTACAAATGGGGTAGCCATTCTTCTAGCTGAAATGGGTCAATTTGATATTGCAAAGGAAATCTTTACACAGGTACAAGAAGCTATTGTAGGAAACATCTTTGTTCAGATGCCTAATGTGTGGATAAATCTAGGAAATATTTACCTTGCACTAAGACAGTTTGTGCTTGTTGTGAAAATGTATCAAAATTGTTTGAGGAAATTCTATTTTGGAACTGACACCAAATTTTATTATATTTAGCTTGAACACATTATGAAGTAGAACAATGGAAAGATTGTAAAAGAATATTATTAAGAGTAGAAGATTGTAATGAGTGTTTTAAATTTGTGTTTAATGTAATGAAGGTTTTGAATTACCTTTGAATTTTCTACAGAGGGCATCCCCAAATCTGAATTCAAATTCATTGCAGTAAACTCCAAATTCCTTTCCCACCTTTTCAAAAGTCTCTAGGTCCTTTCCAAATATTTATCGCCCATGCAAGTGGCTACTATAACTAATCAAAATGCCTCAATGCCACACTAATGAATGAAGTGAGGTCTACAATGAATGAATGAAGTGAGGTATACAATGAATGAATGAAGTGAGGTCTACAATGAATGTTAATAACCGCACCAATACATCACGTGCAATACATCGTGCCAATTTTTTGGCCGAATTGTTTTTTATTTTTTTTATCTAATTTGTATTTGATGACTATCTAGTCATTTTTTTTTCTAGGAATAAATAATATTTTAGTCAATGACCAAATTAATCATTTATTTACTCATTTATAGATGAGTTACAAAAAATGAGTAGAATTTAGTCATTTTTAGCTATTGTGACTAAAAGTTTTAGTCACCTAGTCATTTATTTTCCAAATTCTACTAGTGTATTTTTGCATGAATTTCAACTTGTGAAGGGGTAGTTGAGGTGTTCCCTAACATTGAGAACTTTTCTTCCTTTGGTGGAGGAATTGAAGGAAGGATTGTTCGCTTGGGAACCATCAAATTGTTAAGTTTTAGCCTAAAGATTTGTTTTTCTTTTGAAGGAACAAAGCTAATTACACAGTTACCTCTTGGTATTTAACAAGATGGTGGGGGTGAAACCAAAACATATTTTTTGGGTGGTTGAGGGAGGATACCTAGTTCAGACTTGGTTTCATCTACTACCTGTGTGGTAGGAGGGACAACTATCAAAGTCACTAAATATTGAGGAGTGACAGACATGATATTACTAAGGGATAACTCGTCTATACACTTAGCTTTAAATAATTTATATGACACAAAAAAAATCCTCATGGGGTTTAACAACTTGGACTAGTTTATGGAAAAAGTAATCTAACAAAAGAATTCCACAAGAGTCCAAAGGCTTAAATCCAGTATGGTAAATAGTATGTATTTGTTCATCAAATGTGATTTTATTGAGATATTTGTGAATAATCGATGGAACCACATTCATGGAGCTTAGCCATGGAATATATCACTTCACATGAAACTAGTTTGGTGTGAAAATTATGGTAAATTAAACTTTCAATTTTCTAGGTGCAACCTTGACCAAAAATGTTATAAAACCTATCATAGGGCAGATAGAACCATCATGATCCTTCAACAATATTGAACACAAAAAATACTGAGAGGGGGAGTGAATCAAAATTTTACTAAACCATATAATTATCAACCATCCAATTTCCAAATAAAACATAACAAATATAAGGAATGCAAGAAAAAATAACTTGTAACACTCACAAGACATGAAAACCAAGATTTTTACATGGAAAACCCAAGAAGGGAAAAACCACGATGAGTATTAACTCACAATATGTTATAAATAGTTATAAGATATTATAGAAAGGCTCACTGCCATGAGGACTCACTATCCAAGTGAACTCACTATTCATAGAGAAAAGAAAGATAGAAGAGAAGTGTCTTCACATCTAGATTTTGAACTAAGAGAAATGCATATAAATTATGTTGAATTCAATTCCTTTGAATATCATTACACATTCTATAGTCAACATAGATTACCAATTTCTACTCTATAAGAAAAAATAACTTGTAACACTCACAACTCATGAACACCAAGATTTTTACTTGGAAAACCCAAGAAGGGAAAAACCACGATGAGTATTAACTCACAATATGTTATAACTAGTTATAAGATATTATAGAAAGGATCACTGCTAGGAGGACTCACTATCCAAGTGAACTCACTATTCATAGAGAAAAGAAACATACAAGAGAAGTGTCTTCACATCTAGATTTTGAACTAAGAGAAATGCATCTAACTGATGTTGAATTTAGTTCCTTTGAATCTCATTACACATTTTATAGTCAACATAGATTACTAGTTTCTACTCTACTCTATTTTCGTACCTCAAACACTTAATGACCAACTTATTTACACAATTGTGTAATATTCACATGACTACTTGCATTTAGACCATATATTATCATCTTCTCTCCTTCAAGCACAAATCAACCTTGTATATATATCAGTCTTCACTACAAACATTAACTAGGTCAATCTAATTAGATGAAGCCTTGAATTATGCAAAATATGCCTTGATAGAATTCAATTCAAACCAAAATTCATTCATGCTCAAAACATAAGCAACATAGGTCGGCATGGAACTATAAAAACTCAACTTTCCATTTACACCAAGTATTTAATCTTCTAAACACTTCACATACATTGAGTCGTCCAAGAATAGAACCAAAAATTAGAATACTCTAACTAATCACCACCAAGGAATATAAAGACCAAAAAATGTTGTGCCAACTGAAATATACAATGTACTGATACTTGTAAACCTTCCCTCAAAATTGCAACATCTAACTCAAATCCATAGAGGAATGTGGACCAGTTAGGTAAGGTCAAGTACATAGAAAACTATGTAAACCATGTTTGTCGAACTTATGTTACTTGCAACTATCAAAACACTTAATCAAAAAAAAAAAAAAAAGAACTAAAATAAGATTCCATGAATATCTATGAAAAACATACTACAACAACAGGCATATCTATGAAGATGAACAAATGCGAACTAAAATACTGGAGGGTACTATGTGCTGAAATTGTTGGTATTAACACTTAGCCAAAATACTTTTGTAAATTTTATTTTTTTGTAGACATCCATCATTCATCATATGATGTAGATGTGTTGTTGACGTTAATGACAACTCATTATTGACAACCAATGACAACCAGTGACAACCTTCTTCATTCTTTCAACAATCTCCCCCATTGTAGTTAATGGAAACATGTGCCAAACAAAAAAATATCTCCAAATATCTCTCCCCCTTTGGCATCAAGGGAAAAGGGTGTTAACCCACACACATATGTACAAACTAAGTTGGCTCCCACTTAGGAAGCTAACCTGAAAATTTTACAAATGTGGTTGTCCTTGCACCAAAAGATCAACCTATTAATGCTTGATACAACCACTAGATTTATACATGATCCAAGATCCATAGGAGGTGGTTAAAACATGTCATGAAGCCCAAGCGCTAAACTGGCCCACACCAAGGATACCAAGGGTGACACCTTGTAACAATCCCCTCAAGCACAAGTGAGGGTTTTGAACCTATGACCTCGACATACCAATTTTTGTAAAGGTGGTTGTTATTGCACCAAAATATTGACCTGTCAATTCCCAATACAACCAATGGATTTATACAAGATCCAAGATCCATAGGAGGTGATTAAACTATGTCACAAAGACCAAGCACCATGCTAGCCCACATTGAGGAGACCAAGGGCGACACCTTGCAACAAAAAGAACTTCTACAATGTTTGCATATGTACATGGTGCAATCATAGTAGGAGGGTCCACAGAGAGAACAATCTAGACCGTGCAATAGGAGTCACACAATAGAAGAAAAATAGAATATGGAGGCAAATGCAGATTCATACATTCTCATTATCTAAAATTTTAGTTACATATAGTTGGCCACATCTAGGCTTATAGATTTAGCTCACAGGCCTGGTACAACATACATGCTCCTTGAAAAGAGTGAAAATATTATAGATCAAATTCTATATACATCTTAATCTATTGGATCTTGATTGATTTCTATTATAGTGATCTATTACAAGCTTTATATCATATCCACAGATCTAGAAACATCTACGTTGGCCCACAATTATTACAATCGCCAATGAAGGAAATGTAATGTGTGCATGAACATGCCAGACTCAAATTTAAATTTCTCCATGGAAGGTGCATATGATGAAGTGTGGACCTAAAATTAAGGCTGGGGAAACTCCATAGAACAATTCAACACACCTCACAAGGATCTACAAGCTATGGGAAAGATCCATGAGCAATCAAACTAGCTATTAGGTTTGAAATTATTTTGAGGCAAGTTCCAAAAACTATCACTTACTCTGAAAGTGATAAATTTCCAGGAAATGATCCAATCAAGCTCAAAAACTTGGAATAAGTAAAATGAACATATCCACGATGAAAATATAGATCCACAGGGTCTAGTGAGAAAATATGATGAAATACCAAATCTGCCAACTTGAACTAAACAAGAACAAAACTGAATGAAAATATTTTTGGTTGATGCAAAACTACCAAGAACCAAGGATGCTCCTGCATCAGAAATCCGAGGTTATTAAAAATTGAGTCCCTCACTTTGTTGGGGCTAAAGGAAAACCAATATAGTCTACCTGAGCCTGAGAAATTCAATAAGAATCTTCCACTGGTCTACCCTTCCACTTCACCAAATATTCTTTGTACTGTCTTCCATGAGTTTTCCTCCCATCTCTAACATCCATAATCTCATCTGTCTCATTTGATTGTTGTTTAGGAAGTTGTTCTTCCAATTTGGCTTTACTGTCTTCACTGAATCTACTTCATGGTACTAATGTAGGTCTACAATGTTGAATATAGGTGATATACCTATGCCATCCAATAACTCTACTTCATATGCATTTCCTAAATCAAATTTCATCAAAATATTATAGGGTCCAAACTTCCTCATTTTGAGATTACTATATGTGCCAACTAGAAATATCACCTTCCTCAAATACACCATCACTTCATCTCCAACTTTGAACTCTTTATGTCTCCTCTTTTCATCTACTCATTCCTTATACTTTTAGTCCATATCTTCCAATTGCTTGTTTACTTGAGTATGCACTTTCTTCATATTTTTTGCAAATTCCTTTGCTTCAGCACTTCTTTTATCCTCCTTCTTAATGTCTCACAATTCTGATATACCTCTAGGATGAACTCTAGTAACAATCTCAAAAGCTGTTTTCCCAGTATTCCTTTTCACTAAATTATTGTAGGAAAACTCTGCTTGAGCAAGGACTAAATCCTAGCTTCTGTTCTTCTCTCCAACCAAACATCTCAACAAATTTCTAGAACTCCTATTTACTACCTATGTCTATCCATTAGTCTATGGGTGAAAAGTAGAATTGAGCTTCAAATCTATCTTCAACTTCTTCCAAAGTGTCCTCCAAAAGTAACCAGAAAACTTTGTATCTCTGTTTGAAACAATACTCCTAGGTAATCCATGCAATCTAACCACTTCCTTGGAAAACAAGTCTGCTACATGTACTGCATCTGTTGTCTTCTTACAAGGTATGAAATGTGCCATTTTAGAAAAGTATTATACCAACACAAATATAGAATCATTACCTCTTTGTGTCTTATGAAATCCATGCTAATATCCTCCCAAGGTCTTTTTGGTAATATCAAAGGTTTATACAATCCAACATTCTAATTAATCCCTTTTACAACTTGAAAAACTTTGTAACTCTGAACAAATTTCTTGACATCCTTATGAAACTATGGCCAAAAGTAGTTCTCACTTACCAATGCTACTATCTTATCAATTCCAAAGTGTCCTTCCAATCCTCCATTATGTTTCTCTTTTACCAAGTTATCCCTCATTGAAGTTTGGGGTATACACAACTAATTTCCTCTGAACAACATATCTTCTTGAATAAAATAATCCAACCACCGACTTCTATCCTCCAAAACTAGATCTTTACATGCTCTCCAAGCTTCTACAAAATTCGGGTCTTCCTCATACAAGTTTTTCAATTCTTCAGAGCCTAATACTTCCACTTTCATCTGTGCTAGTAAATTCCTTCTCCCACTCAAAGAATCAACAACTCTATTTTGAATTTCCACTCCTATGTTTAAAAAAAAAGGTATTACTCTGCAAGAACTCTACCCATCTCATGTGCTTCTGATTCAACTTACCTTGAATGTTCAAGTATTGCAAAGCCTAATGATCTGTATACAACACAAAATCCTTAGGCAATAAGTAATGTCTCCACTTCTTCAAAGCTTGAACTATGGCATAGAACTCTTGATCATACATTGAATACATTTTCCTTGCATCATTCAAATTCTCACTGAAATAAGCTATTGGTCTTCCTTCTTGACTTAATACTACCTCAATTGCATTACCACTTGCATGAAAATCTACCTGAAATACTTTATTAAAGTCTGGTAAAGCCAACACAGGCTACTCAGTTACCTTTTTTTTCAACAACTCAAAACTTCTATCTACTCTAGATTTCCACCATCTACTCCAGATTTCCACCTAAAATCCTTCCTATCTCCTCTCATTGTTTTTGTCATAGGACTGAAAATAGAACTAAAATTCCTAATGAACTTTTGATAGAAACTAGCTAGTCCATGAAATAATCTTACCTCTCCAAAAATTTCTGGTGTAGGCCATTCAATGATAGCTCTTACCTTCTCAAGGTCCATCTTCAATCCATCGAAAAATATCATAAATCCTAGATATACCAATTCTTCCTTCATGAAACTACACTTCTTAATGTTTATCAGCAACTGCTCTTCCCTCAACCTCTGTAAAACTTGTCTTATATGCAACAAATGATCTTCTCCGGTCTTACTGAAAATCAAGCTGTCATCCAAATAGACAATCACAAACTTACCCAAGAATTTCTTGAATACCTCATTCATCAACCTCATGAAAGTACTCAGTGCATTTTTTAGTCCAAAAGGCATCACCAACCACTCATACAATCCTTCATTTATCTTGAATGTTGTTTTCCACTCGTCCCCTTCTCTAATTCTGATATGATGATATCCACTCTTCAAATTTGTCTTTGTGAAATATTTAGCTCCACTCAAAAAATGCATAATGTCATCCATCCAGGGAAAAGGAAATCTATACTTCACTGTGATCTTGTTTATGGCTATAGAGTTTTTACACATCCTCCATTCTCCATCCTTCTTAGGTTCTAGTACTGTAGGTACTGCACAAGGACTTAAGCTTTCTCTAATCGAACCTTTTCTCAACAACTCTTGCACTTGTCTATTCAAATCTTCATTCTCTATTGGTTTCATCTGGTGTGTTGCTTTATTAGGAAACCTAGCTCTAGGAATCAGATCCATGCAATGACTAATACTCCTCACAAGTGTCAATTCATCAAGTACATTATCTGAAATGATAGCTTCATATTCTACCAGCAACTCCTTTATCTCCCGTGCTTGTTCTTCTTCCTGTTTCAAGTCTTCCACCTTCTTAGAAACCAAGGCATGGCATATGTTCTCATGTCTCAGTCCATCCACAAATCTCCTTCCATCAACTAAATAAATTCTAGCATTCGTACAAATCTCAACTTTAGGAACATCCTCCAATGGTAACAAAGTCTGCTTCATCCCATTTGCAACAATATTATATATTTTCTTCTTTCCATCATGAATAGCATGTCTATCATACTGCCAAGGCCTTCCTAAGAAACATGGCATACATCCATCGGCATGATATCACAATTTTTTTTATCATGGTAATTTCCTATATTCAATTTCACCAAACATTGTTCACTTACCAGTATCTTATGCTCATCTTGAATCCATGATATCAAATAGGGATTTGGGTGTTTCAATATTTCCAACTTCAATTTGGTCATCATTTCTTTAGAAGCTAGGTTCTCTAAGCTTCCATTATCAATGATTACTTTGCAACATTTACTAGCTACCTTGCATCTGGTCCAAAAAAAATTCTTTCTGTACAACGGTTCCTTCTCCAATTCACTTTGACATAATACTCTCCTATTCACCAACACTTCTCCTTCTTCTGGTTGATTAGGTGATCCAACATGATTCTCTTCAATAAGGATTTTCTTCTACTATTCTTTGTCTTTTTGCTTGCTTCTCCCTGATTACATTCAAATGATTTATGTCCTTCTCCACCACACTTATAACAAGTTCCTCTGAATACTCATTTCTCCTATCTTCTATCATCTTTTTTGTAATCCTTATTCCAATAACCCCCATATCCTCCTCTGTAGTAATATTTTCCATCATCTCTATGGTATGAATTATCATTCTTAATTACTTCCTTATCTTTATTATGATCTGAAAAAGGTCCTCTTCCTCCTCTAGTAAAAATTATTCCTCTCTAAAATCTTCCACCTCTTCCTTTCTGTCTTAGCTCATGTCTTTTGTTCACCTTCTCTTATGCTTTTAGGGCACATTGATATGCCTCCTAGACACTCAAAAACTTAATCAAACTAATCTCATATTATATAGATGACCTCAAACCATTCATATATCTAGCTACTTGTTTAGTCTCATCTTCTTAATGTCTTGATCTGATATTCAACTTGTAGAACTCCTCAGTATACTTTGTCACACTTGACTTTATGCTCCAAATTCTGCAACTTTCAAAACAAACTGATCTGATAGTCTACATGCATAAACTTTTTATTCAACTTATTCACCATTCGATCCCATGATCTTATCTTCTCCTTTCCTTTTCTTTGCCTATCTATCTATAAATATTACAACCAAAGGGATGTATGTCCTGCCAACTTTGTACAAGAAAATTTCACCTTCTTTTCTTTTGTGGTACCTTGAGAATCAAAGTACTTCTCCATCTTTGTTATCCAATCAATCAATTCATCTGAATCCAACTTTCCGCTATAATCTAGTGGATTGAAATGTGGCTTAGTATTTACTCTAGTTAGGGATATTATGAACCTCTCTTCTACATTATCAAAGCCAAGTTGATCTTCTCTTTCCCTTTCTTCCTATTCTTCTACCTCTTCATCACTCACATCATCAACTGGTTGACCTATCCTCTGGGCCATTTTGACTACTTCTAATGTAGCAGCAATTCCTCTCAACATCTCCATTATAGTTGGGTCTGCATTTCCATGCACTCTATTTACTTTACCATTTCTTCTTCTCCCCACCTTTACACAATTCCTTTGTAGATGCAGGTCTGATCCTCAATCCGCCACCCCACAACAAATATTTAATAGGAATTTGCAAACTCTAACAATCTTCCATGTAACAAATCTCGCTTTGATACCGGTGCAATCACGGTAGGAGGGTCCTTAGAGAGAACAATTTGGACTATGCAGCAAGAGTCACACAACAAAAGAAACCTAGAATATGGAGGAAAATGTAGATTCAAACATTCTCATTATCTAAAATTTTAGTTACATACAATCAGCTACATCCAGGCTTATAGATTCGGCTCACAGGCCTAGTACAACATACATGCTCCTTAAAGAGAGAAAAAATCTTATAGATCAAATTCTATATACATATTAATCTACTAGATCTTGATTTATTTCTATTGTAATGATCTAACATCATTACAATCTCCAATGAAGGAAACACAATGTGTGCATGAACAAGTCGGCCTCAAATTTGATTTTCTCCACGAAAGGTGCATATGATGAAGTGTGGACCTAAAATTAAGGTCAAGGAAACTCCAAAAAACAATTTGAAACACCTTGCAAGGATCTGTAAATGATGGGAATGATCCATGAGCAATCAAACTAGCCATTAAGTTTGAAATTATTCTAGGGCCAATTCCAAAAAGTGTCACTTACTCCAAAAGCAATAACTTTCCCAAAAAAATCCAATCAAGATGAAAACTTGGAATAAGGAAAATGAACACATCCATGATGAAAATATAGATCCGCAAGGTCTGGTGAGAAAACATGATGAAATATCGAATTTGCAAACTTGAACTAAAATAGAACAAATCTGAATGAAAATATTTTTAGTTGATGCAAGATTACCAAGAACCAAGGATGCTCTTGCATCAGTACAGTAAAATTTGAAATCATAAAAATTGAAAAATGTACATAAAGATAGAAATAGTCAACCAAAAGATGTTGACTCTTAAATATTTTGGAGAATGGATTGCCAAGAAGAATTTCCTTCTTTTCAACTCTACCTCACTACTACAAGCATTCTGTGTAGATACTCAAGCTCTATCAATGCCTCTTATCCTTCTTCTATAGTACTGGGTGTAAGATTGATCTTTGAAAGTCTATTGGAACTATCAAGGGCACTTGAGATTGATTTATGCTTTATTTTTACTAAGTCTCTTAGCTTCGACAGTTGTTTGATCACCTCTTCTTTCTGACTTTACAAAGTAAAGAATTTTTCATACAAGTCCATTATAGTAGTCAAATTTCTATTGTCTTTTTCATGTGTTAGATCATAGGCTTTTGATGCATTAACTATTTGAGACTCAATCAAGTCCATTTCCACTTTTATTCCTTGAGTATCCTCTGACCACTTCATGTAGTATACAAAAAGTGTCTTTACATCTTCCTCACAAGCTAACACTTCCTTCAATAATTCTACAACTTTTGTATGTGCAAATGCACATTTTTCTATAATATCCATTAGCTTCTTTTATGTAATCCTTTTCTCAACCTTTGTTTCAATTTGTCTTTTTAATCTAAAGGTATATTCCTTAAATGAATCAAACAATTATTTGAAATTATCCACCACAAGTAGAGATGTGTCAACATTAGTACCTGGGATGATCTCTTACAATTCTTTCACTACCTCATCTTTCAATCATTTATTTTTTCATTGATGCACTAAACACATCACTCAGTTGTAACTTGTGTATAAGTGATATCTTATCTAGATCAACATTACCCTACTACATGGGAAGCTGCAACAACTTAGAAGAAACAATTTTTTGAACCTTTAACTACTTATACAACAAGCTAAAAGGATCCTCGAAGGAGGATTCACTAGAGGGATTAGGTAAATCCTTAGGATTTTTAGCTTCTTCGTTCTTTCCAATATGAAAATTTTCTTCTTCTTCTTCCTCACCATAAATCTTGTCTTTGTTTTTGTCTCCTTCATCCTTGTACTTCTCTCCTATCTCCTTATCTTCATTTTTATCTCCTCCTTCCTTTTCACCATCATTCATTCCTTCTTGATTCTCTTCATCCTCATTCCTTGGTTCGTCATGATTCTCACCATCACCAATGTTCTTCTCTTTTTCTACCGGAGGAATAAGTACTTTAAGTGGCCTTGATTTATAGTTTCCTAAGTTACCAGAGGAACAAAAGTTATCATCTTTTGTAGTTACATTTCTAGTCCCAACAAAAACCTCATCTTCAAAAAAATATTGCATGGGTTCATCTATATCTGAAGGAATATTATCCGGAATTTCTTTTGTATCAATAGCCCTTATGTCTTAAATTTCTGAATCTTGATTCTTACTGCTAGAAGCAATGCAAATTATTCCAAATTTTTGAGCTATATCAGTAGTTTTATCTTTTGTCTCCTTCCCCATCCTGTCAATCTGCTCTTGATCTCTTCCCATTAGAAGCTTAACCCTTCACATTGTTTTGAATTATTCATTAATTGAATGGGCTAGAGTGGCCTTGTCAGCATCAAATAAGGAGTGTAGACACTGAAAATTGGTCTAGGCCTGCGAGTACCATTTTTGACATAATTTCTCAATGTCCATGGTCATGATTAAATAATATAAATTATTTAATTACTTTCTAAACACATCTTTTTTCTATTAAATAAATAACTCTAATTGTTTAATTAATTCATTATGACCTTTATTTAACCTTGATTAATTAAATAAATCTTATTTATTTAATTATGTCACTAATTAAATAATTCTCTTTCTGAATTAAACAATTTATTATTTAATTTACTATTTATCATATTTCGACTATACTTAAATATTCATTTTGAATTATTTAATTATTCAATTAACCTTTTCGACAATCAATTAAATAAATCATTATTTATTTAATTAAATCCTTAAAATTTGAATGGTGAATTAAATAAACATTTAATTCATAAAAATAATTATTCTTGTCACATTCTTCTATCGCTTACTTATCTAAGTATTCATTATCTCTTGACTTGAGATCTATTTGAATCAATCATTTATCTCTTGATTTGATATCTAGTCGTCTTTGTGAAAAGATTTTTTGTCATAACTAGTTGTCTAGTTAATACTCTTATGCATGAACATATTTATTAATTAAATATCTTTATTTAATTAATTAATTCATGTGTGCATTCAAACGAATCATTGTCCAAATTCTATCTTTATCCTTTTCATTCAAACTCATATTCTTCTAATTTTTGAATACTTTCAACTAGAGATCAAATCAATTATTTAATCTTGAACTCTTATTCTTTTAATTTATGAATAGTCTTAAACGTCAAATTAAATTATTATTTAATTTAATCTTTATCCTGTAGACTTTTCCAAATCATGTTGTAACTGACACAAATCTCAATTGGATGGAATTCATCAATCTCGATCATTGATCTCTGTTTTGAATTTGAGCCAGTCATTCGAAAACCCATTTTCTATAAATTGACTTGGCTTTCATCATTTCAACTCCTCCCAAAATCGATATACTTTTGGAAGCAACTTGTTAATCTTCTATATTTTAATATAATCACATACATACAATGGCTATACTTGCACACTTATTGAAAATCTGAGGGAAATTATACTACAGAAGGAAAAATGGGGAAGGACAATAGAGATAATTCAAAGAAGTGGATAGATATTCAGTGAGAACGTTTCATTTATTGCTTTTGTTTATATTTATTTGTGCTTTGTTGTTTAATGTAGGTTAGATTACGGTTTATATGCTTTAACTAGTTTCTTTCTAGTAGCTTTCCTATGTTACATTTGGTGAAACTGACATGAAGACATTCATCTTCACAAATCCATAGACTTTTTTTATTTTTTTGTAGGTATCATACAAAACAACACATCTAACATAAGAAATAATGCAACTATTATCATGAACCACAATTGATGAATCTTGAGACACATCTAATAAAATCTGACGCATCCATGGCTTCCTGCGATGTAACTGACTGATGAAACCCATGATGCATCTGCTTCTTTAAATGACACATCTGACTGGTAAGATTCCCAAATTTAATTTTTGATTTTGATTTTTTTTCTTTTCATTTTATTTTAGATAACTTTCAGTTTTTCAACGTGTGTTTTAGGAGGATAACATAGTGTTTGCAAGACGTAGCATAGAAGACATCAATTCAAAACTATTTTTCTATAGGACGAGTGATGAAGAAAAAGAATTTGAAAACTACTAATACATGCTTTTTGTAGCACCTTTGACAAAGACAGATGAATAAACTACAAAAATTTGCATGCAAAATTGATTGTCGAAGACTAATTTTTTTTAAACAGACTATTTGGTAGATTAGATAACTTTTCATTTGGGCTTAAAATTAACTAGTGTCTTTCGTGCCTGTACATGTTTAGATTAGAACCTTGATTCGGTATATCGAAGTATCCTCTCCCCTTGCATATTCATGTGATCCTGGGTGTAAGAGAACCGGTTACTAACTCTAGAAATTTGGCTTATGTTGGTGGTTAAGAGTAACCAAAGCGACTCAAACCAGTGATGATATTTTTCACCAAGCTACTCCCAATCGGTATAGAAATTCTAATGTTGAGGAAACTTTGCATTACAGGAGCTCCTATAGACCAGCTATTGATTCCCTAGTACCCTTGTGGTGCATTGAAACTTGAAGAGAGTAACCTCTATAGAATGGGATGATATTTCCTCTTGTGTGGCCTTCTAAATAGGTGTCCATACTAAAAATCCAACTTGTTGTAGTTTAAGCCAAAAACCTTCTTTTTATTGGTGCAACAGGTCAGACCTGTGAAGTCATCTTTCATTTTTACAGTTCATTATAGAGATGAGAATTATGCCATGGAAGTTTCATGGGTATTATAGCTTGGCTACCCCAAGAAGTGTGTGTCGTGGAGGGGAGCCAGTGGGGTCAAGCTACTAGTCATTCACCTTGAATATACGTAGCTGAGGAAACCCAAGTAAGAACTCAGTAAATATTGTCATTGCCAGCCTTAGGAATTATACATGTTTTCCGATTTTTAACATTATCATACACATTGAAACTAAAACATGGTATTGTTTGTTTATCTTAAATTGCCAAAAATTTATCACAAAACTGAGTTAGTTAGAAAACCTATCATCATAAAATTGCATCTATAAACTGAGTCACATCTGATAAATATAAAACCACATGTGTAATATCGTGTTGCATCTATTAAACCAAAAAATGCATCTTCCTATCAACAAAGTAGTGTCCACTTTCAATTATGAGTCACATTTTTCATTAAAGGTTGCTTCTTCCACTAGAGTCGTGTCTGCCAAAAGTTAAAGTGCATTTGTTTGCATAAGTCACAATTTCCTATCAACAACCGAGACTAAATTTCATTAGTTAACCGTATTTGCAAACTAAAATGCATCTGTCAATTTTAGAAATGCATAGAAAATTGAACATCATTTGACTATCAACAAAAATCTCGAAATTACAATCCTAGTCCAAAAAACAACTGTCATTTTCACCTCTATTTCTTACGGTCAACCTTGGACAAAAAATTGGAAAATTTCTCAAAAGCCTTGCATTTTTTAGGTGTCATCTATGTTTTAGAGATAGATGTCTTAGTTGTACAACTTAATTACCTCGTAGAAATTTGGATATCTTAGAATAGGGAAACTTTCCACATTATTGGATAAGTTCATGCTTCAATTTTCATTATCATTGAACCTAGTCACTTTTATCTTACTAGTGAATCTTTCCAACTCATTAGTCTAGTTTGGAAATTCACCTTATCAGTTTGTCCTTGTCCTACATCAAGTTCCTTGGTAAGATCAAGTCATAGCTTTGGATTATTCCATAGGTGGTAGGTAATATCCTTTGAGAATCATTTACCATCATAGACAATGAAATCATGATAGCTACCTTGTGTCATACCATGCAAGAAGATGGAGAAAACTTCACCACCTTTTTCCAGAGATGGAGGAGTTTAGCTATTCGTTGTCCTGTTCAGATACGAGAGAAACAAAAAGTCACGATATTCCTTGAAAATATTCACCCAAAACTATGAAGTGACTTATGAGTACATTGTTGTACCTCTTTTCTATACTTGGTGCAAAAAGGAATAATACTTGAGAAATCCCCTATTGAAAAAGGGGAAATTAACACTCTAAGTAGGAATCCAGTTGTTCAACACCAAAACCCTACAAATGATAGAAACAAATTTTGGTCTAGGAACAAAAATGTACAAATGATAGTATTATTGATGCTAAGACCCTACATACAAGACCTATCATCACACTTAGAGGTTACAACCCCTCTCATGACATGCTTAACAATGTTGATCAAACCGCCAACTTTATCCAAAATTTGCAACAACAACGACCACAAAGGACATTTCCTAAATGTGAGTTTACCCCCTTGGGGGAACCAATCAAGATAGTTTTCAAAGCATTGATTAAACATGACCTCATAGACCTCTGGAGCCAAAAAATTATGATCCTAGATAGTTTAAACCCTCATGGTGGGATGATAACACCTATTGTGAGTGTCATCAAACAAAGGGACATAACCTTCAACAATGTCAACAACTCACAAACATAATACAAGATTTTTTTGAAGATGGAACCATAGAAGTCAATGGGTAGAAACATACCAAAAATAGTGATCACAAGGTCTTCATAGATCCATTATATGACCATGGGAAAGGAAAGGCATCCATTTCGGGAAATAAGAATAATACCTCAGCCACTTATAATAGTGCTAAGTAAGACTATAAACCAGGTACCATCATCAATCATATCTATGTTGCTAATGAAAATATCCATACCATTACCATAAAGAAGCATCCTGAATGTGCTACCAATACATGCAAAACTAGGATAACCCTTCCAAGTCCATGAAAACCACAAACACAGTCTTCCAAGCTTAAGTATAATTTTCTTGACCAGTTGGGGAAGACCCTAACATAGATATCCATCTTGGAACTATTGACTATATCACCAGATCACCGAGCCATTCTTAACAAAGCCTTACAAAGCACAATAGTCCCTACCAACATAGATGTCAATCATTTTGAATAAATGGTAGGATACTTAACCAATTACAATCATGCCACATTTTATCAACAAGATTATTTAACTGAGAAGACCAATCATAACGATCTATTACACCTTGAAGTTCTTGTCCATCAAACCAAAGTTAGATGAGTCTTGGTAGACAAAGGAGCGGGGTTGAACCTCTGCACCTTGAAATTGGTTAAGGCATTAGGTTTCTTAGAAGCATGTATGGAAACCACTAAGAATATAGTCATAAAGGAGTATGACGATGAGGAAAGATCATCTAAAGGAGTTGTCCCACTCGCTATCAGGATTGGCCCTGCAATTATGGACACAAATCTCCAAGTCTTGGATCTCACCCTTCCCTATAATATATTGTTGGGTAGACCTTAGATACATGCTATGAAATTCGTACCTTCCATGCATCATCAATGTCTAAATTTTTTGTACAATGGCACGAAGATCACAATTGATGGTGATCCAAATCCTTTCCAATATTGCACAAGCCTACACAAAATACCACAATGACAGGTTCCAGTCAATCAAGAGGCTTCATCCTCCACCATATCCCTATTCATTGATCCATCAACTCTTACCAATTCCATTCCATCACAACCATTATCATCCACTCCTAAGGTAGAGATCCAAGATAAGGCCTATGGAGAATATCACATGAAAGCATCCTATTATGTAAATCAACTAATTCCTCCTAAGTCATACGGTTTACCCACAACAGTCAGGAAATAGTTAGTTGTCACAATACATATCCCTCTGACAATGGAATTCACCAAATCAGGAGAGTTAAGTAAAGAAGCTGTGGACCAAGAAGATTTCACCTCCTGGTTGTATAAAGAAGACAATAGAAACCCTCCACCATCTATAAAACTATCTATGGATCAATATGGAAAAGGCTTCATGATTATGCAAAGCAAAGGATATGATGGACATAGTGGTTTAGGGCTACATAAGAATTGAAGGATTGAACCAACCATTGTCTCACAAAGACCAAAAGGACTAGGCCTAGGGTTTCAATTGATTAGAATTGGTATTCTAGGTACTTTGCTATCATCACAAGAGGAAGTAAGTACTTATGAATAAATCAAGATATCTCACACACCATTTGACCCATTTTATGATGAATCCCTTGACCAAAATGAATATGAATGGGACTCCCTTTCCTCCACTAGCATGATGGAACTAGATAAGTTATTTGGGGAACTTGATAAAATTCTACAACCTTCACCAGATCCATCTAGCCCCCATCCTAAAAAGTCCTTCTCAAAGAAGAATGGATTAAACTTTATAATTGGGAAACCCTTGATCTTGAATCTTGGGAACCTAACGAACCATCTTATGACAACCTAGCCCTTACAGTAGTCATGTTGGGTCTCAAAAATGCAATTTTGAACCACGAGAGGTTGCTAAGCTCTCACAACGCTTTTGGCCAATGTACAAGGCAAATTTATGCAATTGTACCTTCTGCTCTTCAGGCTCTGCAAAACCCAGGTGGATGCACCTATGTGTATGTTGCAAATTTAAGATGTATTTCCTGGTAAAAAAATCTATCCACAATGGCAAAGGGAAGTGGACAGATAAAATCACTACAACTACTCCTACTCCTACTGCACAAATGAAAGGTTTTTGAATTAATTGTTTGATATGAATTTGTATCTTTGGGCTGTGGAAGATCAGTGCCTTCTATCCACATGGGCAACAGAGTCAAATATCAAAAATTATTTTTGTTTCCTATTTTGGCTTAATTCAAGTTGCTAGGAACTTTGAAAAATGAAACTATATGACTGGCACAAAACTTCACTAATTTATGACTGGCATAAACTATGTTGGGATTTTTTTCTATCTGGTTCTACTTTAACCATCCGAAAGAAATCTTAAAATCACTATGACTTACTTGAAGGATTTTAATTCTGACTTGCAAACACGAGCAAATAAAAATCACACAAAATGGAATATATTTTGACAAATCAGAAATATACTTGATACACGGATTTGAATAATAAAAGACCTCAAGCTGGAAATAACCAGATAAAAATTGTAAATTATTTCATCACAACAACTGAACACAAAATTTTTTTTCACTAATTTAAAATAAATCATCCATTTCTCTACTTCAAAAAAGGTATGTCATTATTTTACATTCCCAGTCCATTCTCTGGAAAAAAATCTAACTCCCCCTCTCGAACCCCCTTTGTGACTAGTTTTCTTCAATAATTTATACATCACAACTCAAGGACCGTGACCCTTGAATTAACCGGTTAAAACTATTTGCATTCTCTAGCGGTAACAAAATATTAATTGCATTGCCTTATCGGAAAATTAATATTTTCAGCTATAGTTTTGCATCTAATTTTAACTTTAATGCTTTTCCCACCGTTATGTTTCACTTTATATCTTGTTGCGAGGTCTTCATTTATGCTTACCGCTCTACCGCAGTATAGCAGTGACTTCTTCTCACCGGTATCCACTTCTTCTTACTGCTCTATCATGGTCTTGAGTTTTGTTCACTACGATATAGCGGTGGACCATTAACCGTTACCCTTGTCGTCTACCCCGTTACCGCAGTCATCATCCTGAACACTGGTGGTGCCACATTAACCGTTTGTTGACCACCACCTCGCCGCCTCGCCGGTTGCTAACCTTGTCACCGCGGTCTTCATTTGAACTCCCTGCAGTTGAGTGGTAACCGCTTTGAACACCATCACTTCCTTGCTAATTGTTTATCGCAGTCACCGTGGTCTCAAACTTGACCGTTGGTGGTACTACGATGACTGTCCATAACTGCCACCTCGATGCTACCTCACTATTAATTGCCTGTTTCTGTCGACTGCTAACTGTTTACCATGCTACGATGGTGTATGACTAGAATGCGTGTGGTATAGTGGTAATATTTGTTATGATTGTGCTTAATTGCTACCACAATACAATAGGCCACTTTGCAAAATGTTGTGGTATAGCGGTAAAATGCTATGAATAGTAAATGGTGGCAGCATAAGAAATTTTAACATTATGAATGGGAAAAAAGAAATATTTCATGACAAAGGTAGGAGAACAGATTTTGATGGGAGCAATATAGCCATTCTTGGGGTGGTGAATAATTTTTTATGAGAAAGATAGGAAAATGATGGGTTTAAAAT